>CM055908.1:52411528-52727015 GCA_029582155.1 Panopea generosa
ATGAAGCATGCATCATTTGTATATATTGTAGATACCTAAATGGAAATGAAAATCAAATAAAACTTCATAATTATAATGTATATGAATTTGTTGAAGTGTATAACCTTCCATTTTTAGCTCACCTAAGTTTAAGGCTCACTTGTGAGCTTTTGTGATCGCTCTGTGTCCATTGTCCTTCCATTGTTAATTTTTGCTTCAAACGGCTTCTGACATTTTCAATTTTCTTCAAATTTTTTGTGAAGAATTATTACATGTATGCCTGCCTACCTGTCTGCCCACTTGCCCGTCCATCCGTTTGTCTGTCTGTCATGTAGCGGTTCTTCCTTTGTTTAAGAAGAAGAATATGTCTGAGATATTGACAATACTTGAAACATGACGGAAATGTACTGTTCCTGGCGATAATTGAGTGCTATACTGAATTGTCTGTCATTTTCTGTCAGATAATACGAAATAACTTGCTGACATTGGTGAAATATATACCTGTAAAAAGTGTGTTGGGCAATTGTATTGATTCAAAAGTAAAACATTGCTGTTAAAACAATTATACTCTTCAACAAATCAAACATTAGTCTTACGCTTTCTGATTTAAGAACAATTGATTGAGAATTACATTAGATGAACGCATGATGTATGTATACAAGTTTTTAGCTGACTATCGTAGAAAAGGGGGCTATTGTACTCGCCCCGGTGTCAGCATCAGCTATTGTTCTTCAGGTTATGAGTTGTTTATTAGGGTAAGATATCTATGCAACCACTCATTCAATATGACTGAAACTTCATATGTGTGTTCAGCATCATTAATGAAACACAGAAAGATATAGAACGATAACTCTGGATGCATTTGGCAGAGTTATGGCCCTACTTGGACTTTGATTACAGATTTTTTGTAGGCAGGTTAAAGTTTTTGAGTTGGTACATATTTCATCAACCTATCATGGACATTTATGAAACTTCTCGTATGTGTTCAGCATCAACTAGGAAACTCATAGAGACTAGAACCATAACTCTTGATTGGCATTTTGACAGAATTATTGGCCCTTTAGACAGCTTTTAAGCCAGGTTTTAAGTTTGGAGGACAAGGCCTTGAGCTTAGATGTTTACAAATAGAGTTTGGGTCCTCTCATATGTGTTTAGAACTATGGCCCCTGGCTAGCAAAATTGCTCACCTATAGGGGTCAAACTTTTACATAGTGTTATATAGGAAAACTTAAAAATATTTTTTTACCAAAGTTGAAGGCCTTTGGCTCAGATATAATTATTCACTTCTTTAAAACAAAACAAAAAACAATTTTATTTTTTTCATTTTTCATGATTTTTTTTTTCATGAAAGAGTATCCAGCTATCCAGCTGTAATAAACTTTGCATACTGCTACAAGATTATTTAAAGTATTTAGATTTTCATGAACTGGTACCGATATATTGTCCAATGATATGAAGTTAGTGCATATATTGTAAATGTAAAAAACTGAACAGTTTAGAATGGTGAAGGATATCCAGCATTGATATGTGTTGATACAAGACTATAGATCCACTGGTTTTATTACCATATGACTAATAAAGTAGTACATGTACATATTTTGCATATGTAAAACATTGATAATCTACTCTTGAAACAAAAAATCATCTTGACTATGACTTACAGTATATTTTAAATTCTTGCTGGAATTATTTCAGATAATGTTTAATTAGTATTTCTTGATATGCTTGACCAACTTATTGTATTATAGTTGTGCAATTGTATTATTTAGGGTAATTATATGAACATGGTGTGCCTTAAACTAGGTATTGTTTCACCTATCAATTTTTTCCAGCAATGGTTAATGAAGTTATAAAGCAATTTTAAAGTTTGAAAGACAAATGTAACTTAATGCTTAAATAATATTAAGGCAATATGAGCTATCCATTCACTTTGTTGTTTTCAAAAAAAAACAAAACTGTTGATAATGAAAATTAATATTGCTGTTTAATCATTTTGCTAATTTAATTTTAACAGACAAGCATTATATAATAATTATAGCTTTATTTGACCACCCCTGAGTTTTGTATTAATTGTCTTCCATTTGGTACTTATTTCCTGAAGAAGCTGTTGAAATAGTCGAGCATGCTGTCCTTTCGACAGCTCTTGTTTTATTTTTATATTCTTAGTAAAAATAAAAATTTAACACCACATATGCTCAATTTAACAACACAAATATTAAGTTTGGATAAGAATAATAAGAATACAATGTTTGGCCTGCCATACTTAGAATTTTCTTTATTTTATCTTACTTCTTTTAATAATTTTTTTTACCGACCACGGCATGGTCTAGTGGTAGAGCGTCCGCCTCACATGCGGAAGGTCGTGGGTTCAATCCCTGGACGGGTCATACCAAAGACTTTAAAAATAGTACTAGAAGCTTCCTCGCTTGACGCTCAGCATTTAGAGGAAAGTTCTAGGTCTGGTCGGCCCGGTGTCAGTATAATGTGACTGGGTGGGGTATCATACCATATGTCTGCGGCATGATACTCCAGCGCTTAGAATACTGTCTCAAGTAGACACTGTCGCGATATGACTGAAAAATTGTTGAAAGCGACGCTAAACACCATACAACAACTACAACATTAATAATTTTTTCAGTGTCCTCTGTGGCCGAGTGCTCTAAGGCGCCGGCTCAAGATCACTTACCGCTAAGTGCGTAGGTACGAGTTTCGCTCGCTCCAAAAACTTTGTGAGAAAGTTTCCAATTACTTGCGGTAGGGCTGCCATATATAACCTGAAATGTGTTAAAAATGGCATTAAACCATTTTTTTTTTACTAGTTAAATAGAACCATAGCTTCAGGAAAAATACGAGAACTAAACTAAAAAAGCAACCCCTCAAATATTACATTGTACTTCATTAAACATATAACATGTCTTTTTTCCAGCAGTGATATAATTACTACTTAGCCTTTCCAACCGAAAAAGTCAGTTCAAACCTTGTTTTGTACATTTTCCTTTGTTCAACAGAAAAATTAATACACTTTAACTAACACATAAAAAGATGAATACTTTAAAAAAATATATTAAATTTGTTGTAAATAAAGTTTCATAAAGTTGCTATTACACTTTTTCTTACAAAAATTAGGGATAACAGCCGGTAAGTTAAGATATGTGTTCTAATCATATACACACATACACGTGCTAATACCTCTGGCGCGGCCCGTAAGTTTAAGATTGTGTACAAAAAACAAACATTATGGGCCATGATATGAAGCGCCTCCCCGTGGTGTGGCCTGGATACACTTTTACCTTTATAAGGTAAATTTGTAACGAAACGCTTCTTGACTTTAATCAGAGCACAAAAAGGTTATTAATTTAAACAACAATACGATAAAGTAAGAAAAAGAAGAATAAATCATCATATAGTCCATGGCATCTCTCGGTTCTTGACTCTTGTGGTCGCTAAATGGTGTTGTAACCCGTAACGAATTGCTAATCAAACACAAATAAACGAATACATAGTTATTAAAGATAAGAATTACGTTAAACCATATATGTATACACTTATATGTTACGTACACCAATACAGTCCGTGATAATTTGATATTTATACAATATCGTCCAAAGTTAATTTTATACTTCTTGGTGCTTATCAAACACAAATAAGTTATTAAATAAACGAAATACAATACAATAATTAAGACGAATAAGACGACTTATATTATAGACCTTAATTCTTGTCGCTAAATAGTGAAGTTATCTGTAACGAAACATTTCTTGACGCTAATCACACAGCACTTACGTAGCACATGACACACCTGGCTTCTTGACCCTTCTTGTCGCTAAATAGTGAAGTTATCTGTAACGAAACATTTCTTGACGCTAATCACACAGCACTTACGTAGCACATGACACACCTGGCTTCTTGACCCTTCTTGTCGCTAAATAGTGAAGTTATCTGTAACGAAACATTTCTTGACGCTAATCATACACCACTTACGTAGCACATGGCACATCTGACTTCTTGACTCTTCTTGTCGCTAAGTAATGAAGTTACCTGTAACGAACTGCTTGTTGAGGTTAATCAAACACAAATAAAATAATACTTACTTATATTATATTTCTTATCTTACGTTATGTATAAGCTTTTATGCTATGTAGACTAATATAGTCCGTTATAATTTAATATTTATACAAGATGTGCTTCTTGACGTTAAGTTAATTCTACAGTTCTTGACGCTCATTTATGTAGTTCTTGGCACCTCTCTTAACGCTTGTTGTCACATAACCATATAAATAAAATATAAAAAAATAGTAATTTATTAATTAAGTGTGGGATATATCTAATATGCAATGTAGATCGATGTATAGTTTGTGACGCTTTTATATTGCTATCCTTTGCATAAACAAAATGGCGGATCTTCTTGTCGCGATACTGGTCCAGCCACACCAATATTACCAAATAAACTAAAGCCAAGCTCAAAAGTATTTGTTTTTCAGAAAACCATATCTATTTCAAATGTTTTATTTTACCATACTAATAAAATCCATACTGCACATGCACATGCACAGTTATAAGTAAGTTATAACTGAAGCACTCTGCCAATTATACCCACCGAAACATGCATCTATAGGAGACAAAATCAATACTTATCCACCATCGAATATCATTTCCTAAATAAATTTAAGTACTGAATTTCAGCTGATATGACTTCCAAGTCATGATTTTATTGAAGTATTCAAGTCTGCACGAATCTCTGATTCACGTTCATACGTCCGATATAACCTATTGTGATTCTATTTAGTTTGCATGAATTTATATATAAACAGATGGCTGAACCTCTTGTTGATTAATTAGTCAATGTACCACACCCAAGACTAGTCACAAGTTCTCAGTGACTGGGTTTCGATTATTAGTGTTTTTGGAAGGCGTTACAACAATGTTATAAACATTCATTCTCATTAAATTGACCCTATCCTGTAATGGCTTTACAACATTTTAAACTTGCCACCAACAGCAGGAGTCGACATTTCCGAAACCTCCAGGCATAGGTTTAACATGCACATAACGAACATAGAAACAAAGGTTAGGTACCGGACGTCCACAGTGGTTGCGCTTGTATAACAACAACGAAACTACGATGGTGAAAAGTTGAAATTACTATCGTAGTTTCGTTGTTTCGATTTTTTCCATCGTAGTTCCGACTTTTCACTATCCACCGTGTCCAAACGTTTCCGGAGGAGGCGATGGAGGTAACGTTGGATGACGGTGGTGTAACGTTGAATGACGGTGGGATTCGCGATCAGCGGTAAGAAAACTATCTTTTTTAACTATTGCTGATAATTTTTGGAAAATCTGAGTCGAGCAAGATGATGTCGTATCATTTCTGATCACTCGACAGCAACCGAATCTGTGCAGACTAGCCGTTTTCTTGATCATTCGGGAAATACAAGAAATTTTTATGCGTAACATTGGCACGAGTGTTTTATAAGTGCGAAAACTGTCTTGTTACCGTACATAATTTGAAACTTTTTTTATATCATTTTCTTTTATAAGCAACACTCGCCTCAACATATTTTACCCGATTCGGTCTTTTAATAGTGTTAAATTGATTTAGTGACGGTTTTATGGCGAAAAATCAGCGTAACGCTGGTGGAGCTGTTTGAAAGTTGCGTAACGTTGGAGGATGGTGGATTTACTAAAGCGCTTTTCCTAAGGCTTCTCATGCAAGCGATCAACTTTTCGGCTGTTACTTTGTTGTCAATATGTTTCAAAAATGTTACTACGGTGTATGTATGTACTGTAAAGAAAAGCAAATTGATTATTGCCATTATGAGCTGTATAAAAGACATATAGATTTTAATAAGTGTGAAATAATGCACAACTAACACTCTAAGCACAGCTTAGTATAATCAGTTACCCGGGAGGCCTTTGATGTGAGTTAGTGCTAGTCATTCCCATTTATAAGTTTGTCTCCTTTATATTGGACTCTTCATACGGTCCTACAGAAAAGTATTGAATCCGAACACAAGTCATAATATTCCTGTTGAGTATAATTTTACTAATTTGAATCATTATTGTCCAATTACGATCAACAATATTTACTTCCTTTTCTTTTATTAAAGTTTGTTTGTATATTTCATAGGGGACGTTTTATGTGAACATCAAGGACAAGCGGTGTATATCAAGTCCACGAAAATGATCAATGCAGTGCACAAGACGAGCGAGGTGAAATAACTGATGGCCCTATAGTGACATGGTTTTCATTTTTAGCTCTACTGGCCAAAGGCCAGAAGTGCTTACGCGATGGCGCGTTGTCTGTCGTCTGTCGTCTGACGTCTGTCGTCTGTTAGCAACACATTCTCTGAAACCACTAGGCCAATTAAACTTAAACTTCACATGGGTGTTTCTTTTGCATAGGAGACTATACAGAAGATTTTTTTTTCGATCTGAAATTCAAGATGGCCGCTGTTACTAAAAATAGTCCAAAACTTAAAAAATATTTTTCTCATGAACGGCCCAACAAATTTTCAAAATGTTTATGTAGTAATGATGACCAACTATAGTTTTGTTAGATTTGTTCAAATGGTGTCCCTAGGGTTAAATATGACCCCCCCCCCCCCCCCCCCCCGAGGGTTCAATTAGGGGACACGTCATTATAATATTTTTTTTTTTTTTTTTAAATGGAAATGATTTTGCCTATATCTTCACAGAAGCATTGTTTGGTGAAGGAGGTTCAGATTTGTAAAAATGACTGGGTTCCACTGTCTTAAGGAGTCAGGAGGGGCCCCAAAAGGGTAAAAATTGGGAATTACTAAATGTGTTTTCTTAACAACCGGTTTGTCAGATTTGGTCATATTTTGCATAAATTATCCCTATGTGTAGGGGTTTGATTGCAGATAAGAATTTAGGGGCTAAAATTCATAGGGGCCCTGTAAGGGGACTTACAATTTTACATAGGGATACTACGGGAATACAGAAAATTCTCTTTTTCTTTCATCTGTTCTTAAAACACTTGGCCAATTAAACTGAAACTTCACATGGGTGTTTCTATTGCATAGAAGACTATACAGAAGATTTTTTTTTTCGATCTGAAATTCAAGATGGCCGCCGTTACTAAAAATAATCCAAAACTTAAAAAATCTTCTTCTCATGAACGGCCCAACAGATTTTCAAAATGTTTATGTAGTAATGATGACCAACTATAGTTCTGTTAGATTTGTTCAAATGGTGTTCCTAGGGTTAAAAATGACACTGCCCTGAGAGTTCAATTAGGGGACACATGTCAATATAATATTTTTATTATTTTTTTTTAAAATGGAAATAATTTTGCCTATATCTTCACTAAAGCATTTTTAGGTAAAGGAGGTTAAGATTTGTAAAAATGACTGGGTTCCTATGTCTTAAGGGGTCAGGAGGGGCCCCAAAAAGGGTACAAATTGGGAATTAGTAAAATAGTTTTCTTAAGAACCGGTATGTCAGATTTGTACATATTTGATATAAAGTATCCCTAAGTGTAGGGGTTTGATTGCATATAAGAATTTAGGGGCTAAAATATATAGGGGCCCTGTAAGGGGACTTAGAATTTTACATAGGGATACTGTGGGAAAACAGAAAATTATCTTTTTTTTTTCATTTATTCTGAAACCACTAGGCCAATTAAACTGAAACTTCACATGGATGTTTCTATTGCATAGGAGACTATACAAAAGATTTATTTTTTCTTTCTAAAATTTGAGATGGCCACCGTTACTAGAAATATTCCAAAACTTTAAAAATCTTCTTCTCGTGAACGACCCAACAGATTTTCAAAATGTTTATGTAGTAATGATGACCAACTATAGTTTTGTTAGCTTTATTCAAATGGTGTCCCTAGAGTTAAAAATGACCCCGCCCCGATGTTTCTACTGCAAAGTAGAATTTCAAAAAGTGCTATGGCCACTCTCAGTCAGTAGAGTGTCCTCAGGCCCTCTTGGGCCTCTTGTTAAACTTATAGCTGTTGATTCGAAGAAGGACCTGAAAAAGTGTCACTTTACTTAAATATTTATTTTTTCTCTCCAGACTGATCTGGTACTGCCATAACCGGTTATTAATGACTTCGATAAGTTAGATCCAATAAAATGAATTTTTTGAAAAAAAATCAGAATTTTTCATATTACGACACGAAAAATTGTCAGTTTCTTAGATTAATACTTGATATTGTTTGAAAATCAGGATATGCTTTTAAGATTAGATGACCACATTATTTAACTTACTATACAACTGTTGATCTACTGCACTAACCTTTCTCAATGCGTTGTCGAATCGAGAAAGCGCATATGAAAAGGGTTCAGAATACGTGATAAGTCCGAATACCAGTTTGGCCACATCCCCCAACATCATTGGACCCAATACTCTATGTAATTTGTTCACAACCTCTGGTTCATAGTACATTAAATTTTGTTTTAAATAAAGGAAATAGTTAGATCCACTGACCACCGTACTTAACTAAAATACTGTTGATAAACGGAGTAAAGCGAAAATGAATCAATCATGCAATGAACATTTTATATTATCTGTCAAATTTATCTTTTCAGAAATCACACATTTGACGTCCAAGCACGCAAAAAAGCCAAAAGGAAGATTCGATTTGGGACAATATCTGCGTCTTCAGCACCATTTAGAGGGCTATGACCAATCAGACAACATCACAGGAAAGACGAGTAAAACTACTCCAGTCTAAAAGACTTGGCATTGAATTTTAAATATTTTAATAGGATTGGTGAGGTTTACTTTGGACTTTTTGAAGAAGAAAAAATCAGCAAACAAAGAGTCCTTTTTCCATTTTATTGCAAAATCTGAACTTCAGTAATATAAAATGCGAAATAAATAGGCAACCACATCCCCTTAATCAACAAAATTATTTTATATTATTTATACAAAAGGGGAACTAACTTTATAAAACAAATTGGTGTTAAAGGGATACATGGTAGTGATACAGACTTTCTGATAAAGAGCATTTTTTCTAAAGAAAACAATGCAAGTTCTTAGGTAATAATATCACCTTCCTTGTATTATACTCTATGTGTTTTCAATTACAAAATTATAATACTAATATAAGATTAGTGACATGTAACTTCATATGTTTAATGTTTGATATCTAGTCAATACATACTAGTCAGCTCCTTGAGTTTGATATTAATGTTTATAACTAGTCAATGTGCTTCTGTCACTGTTTGTATTATATACATGTACTTCATTTCATGTTTATTAATCTATTGCTATATATGATTGATGCCTTTATGGGCCTAGTTGCTGAATAAAACTTGAAAACTTGATGTTGAAATTAATATTTCTCCATGTCTACACATAAATCAATCTGTACTCCTATGAAAATAATAAACTCCTATCATTGCAATACACGCCTTAATAGTTTAATAAAATTAGTTATTTATTTTATAAAGCTAGTGCTGGCTTGCAAGTTTTGAAGCATTGAGTAAAACATCTTTTAAAATACAAAATGGTCGTTACTGTTATTTTATCACATAGTTACATTTTGTCATTGATGATTTTCAGTCTTTTAACCATTTACTAGAAATTTGCCCTTTTCCAAAACCACAAGTGAAATTATGTACTGTGGTATTTTAATGCTATGTACATACGTTATAGAAAAAAAGTTTAAGTGAAATTATTGAAAATGTCCAGAGTGAAATAAAGAAATTTAAACGAACGATCAGTCGTGATTGTTCGACCTTAGCGTCTTAACTTATTAACTACTAAAAAAAAGCTTTTATAGTTATATATCCACTACTGTATAGAAGAAAAACATAATACAGTCAAAACTGTCTTAAGCAGCCAGTCATGGGAAGGAGCAAAAGTAACATTTTAAGACAGGTTAATTTACTTTGAAAGCGTAGAAATAGGTAATAGCAAATGTGGTTGATTAAGACAAGTGGCTGCTTAATAGAGGTGACCACTTATACAGGTTTGACTATATATACTAGTTTGCTTCTTTTGAACATTAACTACACATTTTCTTAAATTATGTCCCAATATATATGACAGTAAGTTATACATTACGGCACCGGAAGGATGGTCACTAACGACCATGGCACCTATTCGTGACCTGCGCTCGGGGAAAATGCATGTTGCTTTTAATTCGCCGTTTATATAAAAAAAAAATTCATTTCCTTTCTATTTTTCACTATAGTATTAAAGACAAAGCACTGATATTCCCAAAACGATCTCAATACATACATAACATATTGAGAACTTTCCGTGTGGATGTTTTGATAAAATCGATATGTCTCGTGTGATATAAGCATGTATGACAATTTTAAATTTGATTTGCCTTATATGAGCCTATTTCATCGTCGTAACATTTGTAATAGTTTTACATTATATTGGCAATCGAGCAGACTCGTGCTTGTGTCGAAAAAAAAGGCTTTTAGTAAATCCATCGTCCTCCAGCGTTACGCAACTTTCAAACAGCTTCACCAGCTCCTCCATCGTTACGCTGATTTTTCACCATAAAACCGCCACTAGTAAAAGACCGAATGGGGTAAAATATAATGTTGAAAAGGGTGTTGCTTATAAAAAAATGATATATCAAATTATGTTCGGTAACAAGACAGTTTTCGCACTTTTAAAAAACTCGTGCCAATGTTTACACAAAACAATCCTTGTATTTCCCGAATGATCAAGAAAACGGCTACAGTCTGCACAGATTCGGTTTCTGTCGAGTGATCAGAAATGATACGACATTATCTTGCTCGACTCAGATTTTCCAAAAATTATCAACAATATTTAAAAAAGATAGTTTTCTTACTGCTGGTCGCGAATTCCTACGCCATTCAACGTTACCCCACCGTCCACCGCCTCCTCCGGAAACGATTGGACACGGTGCTATCGTTGTTTCGACTTTTCACCATCGTAGATTTGATTTTTCACCATCGTTGTTTCGTTGTTACGATTTTCACCATCGTAGTTTCTTGTGTCGTTTGTTTCGACTTTACTTAAATTAATAATTAATAAATATGTCGCGATGTCACACACAGATACCGCTCATAATTTTTATATACATATCACATGCATGCATAAACACTAGTTTATACGCTACTTGTATGTTAAAGGGACACAAGACAATTTTTAGAAATTTGTACTCAATTCTATTTCTGATATATACACGTGATACAAATTTGAAATTAGAACAACTCAGTATGTGTGCAGAACTTATTTTCCATGTTCTAAAGAGGCATACTATTTGTAAACGTTTGAAAAGCACACATTTCACATGTCCGTAGTCATATATAACACAATTGTTTACTATTAAATTCCATCAGATTTTATCGTTAGCGTATTAACATTCAAAAGAATATCGTTTTATTTTCAACGATTATTTTTCATATTTAAAAAAAGGGTGTTACATCACTAGATTTAGTCTATCCCAGAACCTGATAGCTCCCGAATCAAGTATATCCCAGAATCTGATATCTCCCGAATCAAGTCTATCCCAGAACCTGATATCTCCAGAATCAAGTCTCTGCCAGAACATGATATCTCTTGAATCTATTCCAGAACCTGATATCTCCCGAATCTATCCAAGAACCTGATATATCCCGAGTCTCTCCCAGTAATATCTCCCGAATCTATCCTAGAACCTGATATATCCCGAATTTATCCCAGAACCTGATACCTCCCGAGTCTCTTCCAGAACCTGATATCTCCCGAATCTCTCCCAGGACCTGATATCTCCCGAATCTATCCCAGGGCCTGATATCTCCCGAATCTTTCCCAGGACCTGATATCTCCCGAATCAGGTTATTAATCCCCAATGAAAAAAGCAGGGAATGCTATGCCTGTCCCACAACTATACCAATTGAACGCTTACTAAAGTATGACGTCATCAAACTTTCATTGAAGCAACTGACCAATTAGCGTGCTCGTAACAATTGCTGCTGAACGGACCCAATCGGGAGAGATGAAGTCGTTCTACAGACTATAGCTTTTTTATAATAAATGTTGATAATTTCATAAATATGGAGTTTTAGATAGTAGCCCTTAGTTTATGCTAATTTATTTTAGCTCAATTGCGATACCGTAAAGCTCAGAGCTTATATAGATCGCTGTCGAGTCCGCTTTCTAGGTAGAACCAGTACTGAGTGTTGTTTTATGAGAGGCGTCGGATCAAGCGAGGAGTCGAACCCGCAACCTCTGACGTGAGCGACCAAGATTATTCATTGCACTTTCGCCCGCAAAATAGAAACACTTGGATATTAACAATCCCACGTGGTTACACGTACTTTCATAAGTACAAAAATTGTCGGATAAATGTACAACAGTAATTTGGCTGTGTGTCCCTTTAATTTACTTGCTTCCATTAGGCCATCCTTAAAACGTATTGTTTTGCTGTGCGCCGACCCAAATTTTTTTGCCAGATTTTGATTTGTCAGTCATTTTAAACTAAAATGGACAGAAATCATGAGAAAAAAATCAACGCTTTACAAGTCAATAATAATGTTTAGGTAGCTGCAATTATCTTTTTAAATAACGACGTTGCTTTGCACTCGACTCTCGTAGAATATGACAATGGCGTTAGAACGACACATGTATGATCTGGCAAATTGAATAAGAAGCAAACACGTTTTTAATATAAAAAATATATATTCGTTATTTAATATTGTTAATCTATCCACCGAGACACTTATAAAGTGCGAAGTATGAAATGTAACACTTATAGTCATAAAACAGTTCAATAATTTCGTCTAAAGTCAAGTGGTGGTATTCACCAACCATTCTAAAGAATACTCTTAGACTTGAATTCATGAATGAATTTAAGAAACCATATTTTGAAGCCAACATTTTAAAGCATGAACGGATATATAGTCAAATAAACTTTATCGCGTTATAAAGTCCAGGGGACCAGTAAGATACGTTGAGATATGGCTAACCAGTCAGTAGTTTGAGATAAACAGTGTGATTTCTGTAGTACTCGGAACAACAAACAAATTGATCGCATTGTTTACTTTGAAGTATCCTGTAGTTTGACATAACATAGTGTTTGAGATAACAAGAGTCGACTGTTTGTGCTAACAATAAATGGTGCGAAACAGGTGATCACAAGCTCAACTATAATCGTGTTAAGATTTAAAACTACATGATAAAGATGTAAATTCTACTTACAGAACTAACGAACTAACAAAATAAATATTATAAGCGTTTGAATTTGTGTGCAAAAAAAACTGGTCAATCCGAGCACATGATGTCTCCCGAATTAGGTCTATATACCCCCAATCAAAAAAAGCAGAGGTGTCCATGCGTGTCACACAATTCATGGAACGCTTAAGTCATTTAAACTTTCCCTGAAGCAACTGATCAAGTAACATGCTCAAACTCTTAGCTATGTAACAGACCCAATCGGAGATCTGGGTCCGCTCTACAAACTAACAAAATGTACAAGTCAGAAACAACATTGAAACAATACTGTAATTGTTACAACTGTAACCAACGACTTGTATAGATTTGTCGTTATTTTAGCTGCAGTGCACACTTTTTGTAATCAGATTCATTTCAACAATTTTAAACACAAATTGTTGGGAATGGTATTGTTTTGATGAGAATTTTTCATTCTGCAATGGAATAATTTGATTTGTGTTCCTGAGGTGAATGGAATTTAAGATAATTGAAAACGAGTTATTGCGAGATTTTGCGTGAATACGTGAGCGTTCACAAACTCTCAATCCGTTGCATTTCCTTCTCTATATAATTCCTTGCTATCACCAATGAATAAGATGATTTTTGTTTGGTTTGACCCGTAAAAATCCCTTTACTTTAATGGTATCTTTTTTATATTAGCCTATTTGTTATAGATACTTACTCAGATTTAGAACATGTATAATTAATTTGACAAATTATTAAAGTATTTATTCTATACATTTATTTTATGAAAAAATACCTTAGTAATTAAAACCTTGTTTATGTCTTATGTATAACACGCATTGGCAATCATTAGATCTTAAAAAAAAGGTTATTTTGTACATACATATTTTATTGCTAAATATATACACATATACATATTACAATCATTCAAGGAACAATGAAATTAATAAAGGCAAAAGGGTTTGGTCACAAGTGTTCACCACATTAGTGACGGCCATCCCTTTTGCAATGATGAATTCCGTTATATCTCGATGGCTTTGTATTATTTGACAGATACAATTAATGAAATTGTATACATATAATTGTATACACATTATAATTCAAAATGTTTAGAAAAAATGGAAATTATTTCAAATGTTGAATTATATTCATAAAATATATAAAATATAACGAAAATACATTTAAAAGAAAAAAAAATATTATCAAATTGTAAAGTTCTAAAAAGCTAACTTGTTTTCGAAATATTAAACCAAGTTTCCATTTATTAACATATTCAGTTAGACTTATGTCTTTTTGTTCATCATAAATAGTATAAACAAACAGTATCACTCGACCATCGTCTGTTTATAGCATATGAAGTAATTTAAACATGTTAATAATAATTCCTTTTGTATGCTTGCTTATAAATAGTTTTGCTATCATTTAAAAACATGTAAAATAAAACCGGTCATAAAACCTCGCCCTGTACACAGTTTATTAATCATTGATTATGTTACACTTGCCAGATTATTAATTCAGTTTAATTATTTATACAAATAGTTAATTATATTAAATATATTCCAATCTATTTCTTATCTTATTAATGTAAATTAATTTAAATCACCTATTTTCTGCGTGATCGAAGGCCTCCGTGAAATTTATACATATACTGTATATTACTTTGCTATTCTTCAAACATTAGATATGCAATACTATGCAAATGAATAACGTGACATTCCGGACAGTCTCAGAATTTAATAGTATATTTAAAACAAAACAATATCAGTGGAACTGATGGATGCTCCCCAAGTGAGTGTTTGACTCTGTACCGGCTTCTTGGTTGAAAAATACCAAACTGCATAGCAGGTAATGATGCATCCTAGCAAGTTTAACAAAATTCCAACATGGGTTTGTAGAGAAATAGCGCTGACAATAATTTGGTCACAGACTCAATCAAAGGGCCATAAATCCGTGAAAAAACATCGAACCGGTACACATAGAAAAGTTGCGCTTCTGCACTTGGTAATGATGCATCCTAGCATGTTTCACAAAATTCCAACATGGGGTTGTTGAGAAATAGTGTGGACAATAATTTGGTCACAGACTCAATCAAAGGGCCATAACTCCGTGAAAAAACATCGAACCGGTACACGTAAACAATATGCGCTTCTGCACTTAGTAATGATGCATCCTAGCATGTTTCACAAAATTCCAACATGGGGTTGTAGAGAAATAGCGCGGACAAGAATTTGGTCAAAAATAGAATCAAAGGATCATAACTCCATGAAAAAACACCAAACCGGAACACAAAGACAATATGCGCATCTGCACTTGGTATTGATGCATCCTAGCAAGTTTCATAAAATTCCAACATGGTGTTGTAGAGATATAGCGCGGACAAGAATTTGGTCACAAATAGTATCAAAGGGCCATAACTACATGAAAAATCATCAAACCGAAACACAAAGACAATATGCGCATCTGCACTTGGTAATGATGCATCTTAGCAAGTTTCACAAAATTCCAACATGGGGTTGTAGAGAAATAGCGCGGACAATAATTTAGTCACACACTCGATCAAAGGCCATAACTCCGTGAAAAATCACCAACCGAAACACTTAGACAATAAGCGCATCTGCACTTTGTAATGATACATCCTAGCAAGTTTCATAAAATTCCAACATGGGATTGTAGAGAAATAACGCTGACAATAATTTGGTCACAAATAAAATTAAAGGGCGATAACTCCGTGAAAAATCATTGAACCGGAACACAAAGACAGTATGCGCATCTGCACTTAGCAATGATGCATCCTAGCAAGTTTCATAAAATTCCAACCAGAGGTTGTAGAGAAATAGCCCGGACAAGAATTTGCTCACAAACAAAATAAAAAGGGCCATAACTCCGTGAAAAATCATCGAACCGGAACACAAAGACAATATGCGCATCTGCACTTGGTAATGATGCATCCTAGCAAGATTCATAAAATTCCAACTAGAGGTTGTAGAGAAATAGCCCGGACAAAAACTAGGGGACGGACGGACAAAAACACGGACGCACGGACGAAGCGGCGACTATATGCTCCCCCCCCCCCCCCTTTTGGGGGAGCATAAAAACCAATAACCAACATTGCAAAACGAGCTTACTATATATCAGTAAAAATCATAAAAGGCACACAGGCATACACACTTGTTTGTACGAGTATGCGATAAAAACAAGGATAGAAGACAAAAACAAATACTCTAGATTCTATATTGTTATAAGCAATCGACAAAATCAACTCAGTCATTTACGTGCGCGCTTTTCAATTTTTTTACTTTATTGTAGTGCGATGACTTTCAACATACGTCACACTGATTCCAGGTTATAAAAGACAGACTATGTGAAAGTTTATTTTGACATAATATTGTATATGACGTCAAAGACTTTGTATAACGAGAAGGACGAGGGTTAAATAATTAAATATTTAAATGGTCTCTATTGTGAACGACAATGAACATCGATTCAATTAGAAAACATGTACCTATATATTTAGATATTACCTAAAGGCAAATATTTCATTTACAAAAAAAAAGTAATATAAGAAAAAAAAAACAGTTGAAATTTCAGAAGCAACACAACCTGAGTCATGTGGAAGCATGTGATAGCAATCTGCCATTGCTCGCGAAATATCAATATGTTGTGATGTAGCGCACATTAACGCGAGCGTTCTGCAAAGTGGACGTAAAGAAGGAGAACTGGACGAGTTTGGTAATTTTGTGAACTCAAGATTGGGTTTAGTTTGGCATAAAGTGGACATTACACACAGGCACAAAAGTGTGACCATTTTTGACTATATAGTTAATATACAAACTCTGAAGTTAACATGGAAATGCCGATTGTCGGCCATGTAATGCTTACAACAGCGTTACCAAATACTCTAACATACATCCAGGGTAGGCTAAATATTCTCTTTTAAGCCACATATCAACACAATCTACATGTACATCGTATTACATTTTTCCATAATTGAACAGTTTCTATATATTCTCGGTCAATATCTTCCGTTCTGTTAACATTACCCATAAGTAACCAGTTTCTGTATATTCAAGGTCAATGTCTTCTGTTCTGTTAACATTACCCATAAGTAACCAGTTTCTGTATATTCTCGGTCAATGTCTTCTGTTCTGTTAACATTACCCATAAGTAACCAGTTTCTGTATATTCTCGGTCAATGTCTTCTGTTCTGTTAACATTTCCCATAATTGACCAGTTTAGTACTATTACTACTACTACTACTACAACTACTACTACTACTTCTACTACTACTACTACTACTACTTATAATAATAATGATAATGTCTTTATTTAGAGAGGATAAGCTCATTAAGTTTTATATGCAATATAAATCTTATTTTCAATGAGGCCTACAGAATAATACATATAAAATCAATAATATCAAGATTACAATGTTACATAAAACAATATAAGGAGCAGATACCTGCTAAAATCTATACAATGTTAACAGTGACAAAGTGCAATATTTTATTTTCATGCGAAAGACGTTTCAGTAATCGGAAATTCTTTGCACACATATTTAAAAGTAGCTACGTTATTCAGTTTTTTGATTATTGAAGGTATATTTTCCAGATTTCCATAGCAGAATAAGAAAATGCACGTTTAAGAAGTTCAGTTTTAGCCTTTGGATGCATAATGTTTATGTTTAAAATTGAGCGTATATTATAGCGAGTGTTAATGGGTATCTTTAATAAGGTTACATATCTATGAATGTACTAAATTATTAATTGCTATAAATACAAAAATGTCAATATGATATTTTATTCTGTCAGGAAATGATAACCATTTAAGTTCTTTAAAAAGTTTAAAATAATGTGTTTTATATGGTGCATCCAATATGAGTCTAGCAGCTTTCTTCTGTATTTTAAGTACTTTTTAGTATTAGAAAGTGTACTAGTACCCCAAATAGTCGGGCAATAGTCCAATGTAGGCTGAATATACGCATTGCAGGATAAAAAAATCGTTTCAAGATTAAAGTATTTAGATGTACGTCTATATATATATATAATTTTGAATTTAGTTTATCATATACTTTACTGGCTTGTGTGTTCCAACTTAATGTTTCATCAATAAGTAAGCCAAGTAGGTTTTGACATCTTACATGTTTGCTTTGGGAATTGTTGACTGAAATACATAATTTTCCAGAATGTTTAATTTTGTAACATGTACCAATAATCATACATGTAGTTTTGTTAGGATTTAGAGCTATATTATTTTATTTTTACACCAACTTTCGATTTTTATAACATCATTTTGTAACTTTGTTTTCAATTTGCCACAAGTGACAATCACTAAAATGAATAGTAGAATCATCGGCGTACATGTCAATACTTGAGTCAACAACAACCATCGGAAGATCATTAACATAAATCAAGAAAAGTAGAGGACCTAGAATTGAACCTTGTGGGACAACTGCTTTAATATGCAAACGACCAGAACGAACGGTGCCTAATCTAACGAATGAATGTACAGGGTTTTACGGCGTACCAACACATTATAGGTTAATTGACGCCAACAGGAAGGAAGATTCCAGGCTCACTCTACATGTACAAAAACAACAAATTGACATACAATTTCAAAACAAAAATACACCAACAGATGAATATGCAGAATGAACCTAGAACCTTGATACCTGCAGAACTGAAGAGTTTCAGCAAATTCTATCGTATTACTCAAATATTCGCATCTTACGACATGCATGAGCCACAGTGGTCCTATACTTGCCATCACTCATATGGCTCCCTGAAACCACACAGGGTTTGATAATTTAACCACAATTGTGAACATGACAAAAAATGATAAAATGAACATGACACCAATTCGTAGGATTCCTACCCCTGTGCAGAGATCGCAGTGATTCTATTCTTAGCCGGAACCACACGGGCTGCCTAATTAACACTTTGACATCTGTTTTTAGATAGGACCGAAACCACTGTACTGTTCGTTCAGTAAAGTGATAGAGTTTGAATTTATGTAAAATAATATCATGGTGTATTAAATTAAATGCCTTACGTAGATACAAGATACAAGAAACTTTATTTTGTGTCGGATTTACAAATATGTAAAGCTATTTTCCGACAGTAACAAAGTTTTACACGTTAACATTTTTTACTAACATGCATATAGCATAAGCATACACACTCGTATACACATACATATACATATATACATACACATATTCACACATGCATACACATTCATATACAGATTGCCCACACTTTCATATACATATGAACAGCACCCACACATACAATACTCATGCCATACGCAACCATTATTCCCATATATATAATCAGTACACACCCTCTCATACACACCTATATACATGCATACATATATACAAAAAGATCCAAAAACACACTTTCTACAAGTTTTCCAGAATCAATTTCCTTCATCCTTTTGTCAGTTAAAATTGTTAGGGCAATTTGACAAGAGTGTTGTTATGGAATCCAGATTGAGTTGGATGTAAGACGTCAGTTTGTTCAAAATATATATGTAACTGGTTAGATATATGTTTTTCAAATATCTTTGACAATGTTGACATTACAGAAATAGGTCTATAACTACTAGGATCGTCTTTAGATCCATCTTTATAAATTGGTAAGACACACGCCTCATTCATTTTATCGGTAAATATCCCATGATTAATGCTACTGTTAATTAAGTTTGAGATTGCTTGTATAACAGTTTCTGTATATTCTCAGTCAATGTCTTCTGCTCTGTTAATATTTCTCATAATTGACAAGTTTCTATACATTCTCGATCAATGTCTTTTGTTCTGTTAACATTTCTAGTGACCATAGGTGACGTATTTTGTGAATTGTAAGGGCTTGCCATTGGTGAACCAGTAGGTGTCACTGTATTACGTGACGTGCTTGCTTGCTGCTTAATGCGTTTTGTCTTACTATTTGTTTTTTTACTTGAAATGCGATGCCTTTTATGTGAATCGCCCTCACTAAAATCTTCTGTATAGTCCCTACTGTCATCATACGATCTTGTTGCAAATGATTCCCTCAAAGACCTCACCCATTTTCCACAGGCAAACCTCGCAGCCGCCCTCCGAAATTTTCTATTCATGACACTATATATCAAACAGTTCCAAAAGCTGTTACTAAGTGCAAGCCACGTGACTGTATAGTCTACATCTTTCTGTAACGTTATACCAGCTGTCACTATTATTAATGTACATAGAGTCCATGGCGATATAGCACAGAAGAACCCAATTGTAATGGCGGCCAAATACTTCGATGTCCGAATATTCGAATTAACCATGCGGTCTTGCTGAAATGAAAGTAAAACATAGTTTTTGTTTTAAATTTTATTACAATAGCGCCTAACATTGGGAATTATTTGACAATTTAGTAAAATTATGTTTGTTTGTATTGTAAACAATTCGACGATTGTTTTTTAAAATACAAACGACTTGACAAAATACTTTGTGTAGAAAGCAAAATGAAGTCAGTAGTTTAAACATATTTTTTATTGCCAAATAAACACATATTACAATATTTATCATGTATATAAGTCAAATACAATTGAAGGCAAAAGGGTCTGGCAACAAGAAGTCAGTAACTGTAATAAAGATTTAAATTGGCTCGCCAAAACACATGTCTTGAAATAGATATTGAAATTAATATTTTATTTCGATTAAAAGCATGCATATGCATTTCTGAGCTATTGTCATAAAAAGGCAAAATTGACAAATAAAGATAGAAATTTGACATCTGAAACGATACAACGACAGCAATGTTAGCGTCTCTGGACGACACCAAGGTAGTCCAATTCTGTTTCTTCATAATCAGAATCTTGACCAGAACTGCTACATATTTTCAAGAAGACATTACCAAGAAAACGATAAAAAAAAAGCAACAGACTAAATAGCATACTTTAAAACAGATTTGATTTTTAGAATCTATGCTATGATGTTCTCCTACGCAGAGGAAAACGGCGCTAAAGCAATAAAATGACCATGGGATGATATTTTCCTTTAGAAATCCCTTTCGCAGGAATGGCTGTATCTAATGTTGAGTAAACTTGTGACCAGACCATATTGCCTAAAATTGTATTTGATTTGTATATATATTGTTATATACACAGTTCTAGGTTGAAGTAGTACCTAATATTTTTTATAGTAATTGGTAATTATATACCAATTAAATAGTTCCATTCATAAAATGTATTCTTTTTCGTAGAAATACAATGTTAAATAAAAAAAGTAGTTCTCCAGTGGAAGCCATGCTTTCTTGGTTTATTTTGAATCCCAGAGATTTCAAGCAATCTGTCCTGCAGACATGCTAATATACAACATTGGCGACGAGGTAATTAACTTATAAAAGAACTAATCATAACCTTGTTACGATGGCAACCTCTACAATCGGAAACATCGACTGTTTCAATGAGAATTAAGAGACGTGGGAGTCGTATTGTGAACGTTTGGGACAATTTTTTGTCGCCAACGGGGTCGAAGACGACAAAAAGAGAGCTTCTCTCCTGAGTGTCATAAGTCCACAAACCTACACGTTATAAGAGAATATATGCGCACCCAATAAGCCGGCTGAAAAATCCCAAGTTGATATCGTACAACTGTTAAATGCTTAGCTGAATCAAAGGCCATCAATAATTGCCGACTGTATCGGTTTCATAAGCGAAATCAGGGGCCGAATGAAAAGGTAATGGAATATGTTGTAGAACTACGGAAGTTGTCAATACACTGTAATTTCGATACTGTATTGAATGACACATTGAGAGACAGACTCGTATGCGGTTTTATATATGAATATATCCAAAAACGATTATTGTCCGAAAATGAAATTGACCTTGAAAAAGCAATCAAATTAGCAGTAGCAATGGAAACTGCAACCAAGGATGCAGCGGAAGTGCATGGTATCCAATCACAAGTACACAATCTGAATTTAAAAGGGAAAAAGAAACCTAAATTTAAAGATCCAGACCTCCTTTTCTTAACAAATTTTGTTTTCGGTGCAATGCTGAACATCTGCCTAATAAATGCAGACACGCATTTTTTGTAAGAAAAAGGGATGTATAGAACATGCTTGTCTTAAAAAGAAGCACGTTAACAAAGATGTACACAGAATGTCGGTGGAAGAGTAACCCATTTTACATATTGACAAGTTGAACAATAAAGATTCGCATGCTAGTGCCATCATATTGACACCCACTATTGGTGACGCACAAATACCGATGGAATGAGATACAGGGATAGCCGTATCAATAATTTCAGAGCATGTGTATAAAACTTACTTACCAACATACAAGTTACAGAAGACTTCAGCAGTTCTCAAAAGCTATTCTGGACACACTGTAAGGCCTGTAGTTAAACTTACAGTGAACATAGTTAATGATCAGACTGCTAATCTTGATCTGTATGTTGTGCCACACCATGTTCCATCACTTTTTGGAAGATATTGGCTTCAGAAACTTAAACTAAACTGGTTAGAGATTAAATCTCTCCGCCCAGAAGGTAAATTGTCATCAATTTTGGACACACACAAATCCGTATTATCCGAAGGGATCGGAAAACTGAAAGACATTACAGCCAATTTGAAATTAAATGAAGGAACACAGCCTAAATTTCTCAAAGCTCGTAATGTACCATATTCTCTCCGACCTAAAATTGAGGAGGAACTGGACCGTCTACAGAAAGTCGGTATAACATATTGAACATAGTGAGTGGGCCACACCCATAGTACCAGTCTTTAAACCAAATGGAAATGTGAGAATTTGCGGGGACTTTCGTGCTATACTTAACTCTGCAATGTGTGATGACAAATACCCACTTCCCAAGATTGAATATATCTTTGCGAGTTTATCTGGTGGTCAAAAGTTTTCAAAGATTGACCTTACTCAAGCCTACTTACAAATGGAAGTGAATAGCAGTTCAAGGCAGTCTTGGATTAAGAGCAAATTTGGACAAATGCACATTTTACCAAGAGAAAATAAGTTATTGCGGTCATGAAATAAACAAAATGGACTTCACAAATCTCCAAATAAGGTGACAGCTATGAATGAAGTAGTAAGACCAGAAAATGTATCACAATTACGTTCATTTTTGGGACTGGTAAATTACTATCATCGTTTTGTTGAGAATATGTCAACAATTGCTGCTCCACTACATGAATTACTTCAGAGCAACACGAAGTGGAAATGGACCGAACAATGTGAAGAAGCATTTCTCCAAATTAAAAATGCTATTTGCTCTGAACAAGTTTTGTGCCATTATGACCCTGAACAACCACTCAAGTTAGCTTGTGATGCATATCCAACATTAAACAAAGCGGAGAAGGTATGTTCTCAGATTGACAAAGAAGCACTAGCTTTGTACTGGGGGTTCGTAAATTTAATACGTACTTGTATAGACAGAAATTCACTCTGGTGACAGACCACAAACCGCTACTGAGTATTTTTAATCCTTCAAAAGCATTACCAGTTATGACAGCTGCTAGGTTACAACGTTATGCTGTATTTCTATCTTGTTACACGTATGCTATTCATATATGCGATTACCACTTCCAAATGAAACTGATGAACTCGATAACCCAACTGACATTTTCTACAATGAACACTTCCAAGACTTACCTGTTACTAACTAGTATGGTAATTCGACGTGAAACACAAAGAGATCGTGTTTTATCTCAAGTTTTAGATTGTGTAATACAGGGACATTTCCCAGAGACAGAAAACATTACATTAAAACCATATCTACAAAGGAAGTCGGAATAAAATGTACACCAACGTTGTTTACTTTGGGGAAATCGTGTTATAATACCAGATTGTCTACGCGAGAAAGTTCTTGATGAGATTCACTCTGGACACATTGGTGTGGTAAAGATGAAAACTCTATCACGGTCATAGGTTTGGTGGCCAAAATTAGACAGTAATATTGAAGAGCTATGTTGGTCATGTTCTGGATGCAAATCTGTGAATAATGCACCACTGATTAGTGTAGTTCATCCCTGGAGTTGACCAAGTAGCCCATGGTATCGCTTACATGTTGATTTCGCAGGACCATTCAAGGTAGCTATGTTTCTTGTGGTAGATGCTTACACGAAATGGCCAGAAGTAGTTCACAGTCGACTACTACTACTAACTCTTTTGGCGCGTCAAGGCACTCCATGCGAACTAGTTTCGTATAAATAGACAGGCTGAACGCTTCGCTCAGACATTTAAAATCGCTATTAAGGCTAGTAGTGGTGATGACACATTGAACCAGAAACTAAACGCATTTCTCTGTAAATACCGCATTACATCACACGTAAACACAAATGAATCGCCTTTTATATTACTGTATGGTCGGAATATCCGAACGCGTCTTGACATTCTTAAACCAACAACAGAAATGTTGTTAATCGCAAACAAGGGGAAATGATGAATTCCAAACAAGCTGAGCCGAATGTGAAACAGTATGAAATTGGTCAACCAATATTAATTCGTGACTACAGAGTAAATAAAAAATGGACTCATGGACAAATTCATTCTAGAACTGGTCCACTTTCCTACTAAGTTGACCTGGGAAATGATATACTATGGAGAAGACATATTGACCAACTTCATTCAACGACAAATACATCTGTTAAGTCTGAAGATGATTGGGTTACTACCATTATTCCTGAAATGCCATCGAAACCCATGGTTGGTTCTCCAACAGGAGACGATGGAACTATTGTGCACGCGAAAGAGAACAGTTGTGGTTTAAAGAAAATGCCCTCACCACCAGGGAATGACCGTTACCCTAAAAGGATAAGAAAACCACATGTTCGTCTAGATTTATAAATCATTTAGTGTATGACCATGATGATAACTTGTGTTAAAAGGGCATAATAATCCTTATGTTATCACTACTTTTGAGTTATTTACAGTTTAAATACTGATATTTCTGTTTTAGTTTGATGTATATATCATAATAATTTATTGATTCGATTGTGGGACCATTTTACATTTATTTTTCTGTAATAATTATGCAAAGTTTAAAGTTTGTTTAAACAGTTAAATGATAATTTAATAACAACTTACACCATTACAAGACAATACATATTAAAAATGTTAAGTAGGTTGTAGTAGTACCTAATATTCTTAATAGTAATTGGTAATCATACACCAGTTAAATAGTTCCGTTCATAAAATGTATTCTTTTTCGTAGTAGTACAATGTTCAATAAAAAAGTAGTTATCCAGTGGAAGCCATGCTTTCTTTGTTTTGAATCCCAGAGATTTCAAGCAATCTGTCCTGCAGACATGCTAATATACAACATATACTTTATATTGCAATATATGTTTAGATGGCAATACCGTATGTTTTAACGAACCCCGTTTACAGATCAAAGATGAGCCATTCTCCTCACAACGCAACGTGCTCACCATTTTATGTGTTTCTCTTTCTAATGAATATCGCGATTTAGCAATGTTCAATGTGTGATATACTGCACGTTTTCTTACTTATGATTGTAAAAGTTCATCTGCAGTGTTTTTGCAACAGTCAAACCCTGATATCCCCCGAATCAATTCCATTAACCCGCAGTGAAATATCTGGGAATTCTATACCTGGCCTATGATGCATAACAGTTGAACGCTTACTAAACTGTGATATCATTCAGCTGACCAATCAACGTGCTTAAATGTGGCTTTCCCAACATTGCTATTTAACGGACCCAATCTGGAGAGCGTTTGCAATGAGTCACAGCGATAAACAAAGAGCAAAAATAAATGCGGTTACATATAGGATAACACGCTTTGCATAGATGTTGTACACCGTGCACCGTGCAGGTGGAGCGTGGTTTATGACTATACGTAGGGTGATCGTGACCTGTCTTTGTCTTTTAGAAAAGCAAGCGTCGAAGATTTTACCTAATGCTTAAGTATGAGTAATTGTTAAAATCAAAACACTTTCGTTAAATTTATCGAACTTATATTTATATTAGCTATTTCCGCTTTATGAAGTGAATCAATTAAATCACTTAGCTAAGCCATCTTGCGTATACCGACATTCAATAAAACTGTATCCAAAACAAGGATACGCTATAGATATGTCGGTTTTGCACATACCGTGATATGTAACCCGGAACTACTTCTTAACTACTTCATACGACGCGTCTATATCAATAAGTGTTTTCCGTTTGCAGCTGTTACGGATACACGGGGTACAATACATTAAATCATTATATATAGAGATCTATACAATAAATATAAATAAATCAATAAATAAATAATAATAAAAAAAAGGAAAAAACCCACAGAAGAACGCACCTTTCATTACATTTCAGGTTACATGGCATATCCAGTTTTGAAGGTGAAGAAAAATTCAAAATGAATCTAAGTAGAACCACCGATTTTCCGCAAGTAACAGTCAAACTTTCCCAGATAGCGTTTTATAATAGCTACATACTCTTGTCAATGTCACGTAAATAGTGAGTGTACACATATGCGGTACATAAATCAATGGTATGCGATGTAATTCATATAATACATACATATTATCAATGCATACATACTATATATGAACCAGTAGTATGTGGTGTAAATAATGAAATACATACATGTTATAATGAATCAATAGTATGCGATGTAAATCATATAATACATATATTAACCAATAGTATGTGGTGTAAATAATGGAATACATACATATTATAATGAATCAATAGTATGCGATATAAATCATGTAATACATACAGACTATATATGAATCAATGGTATGCGATGTAAATCATGTAATACATACATACTTTATATGAATCAATGGTATGCGATGTAAATCATGTAATACATAAATACTTTATATGAATCAATAGTATGCGAGGTAAATCATGTTATACATACATACTTTATATGAATCGACCGTATGCGATGTAAATCATGTAATACATACATAATAATATGAATCAATAGTATACGATGTAAATCATGTATTACATACATACTATATATGAATCAACGGTATGCAGTGTAAATAATGTTATGCATACATACTATATAGGAATCGACGGTATGCGATGTAGATAATGTAATGCATACATACTATATCTGAATCAACGGTATGCGATGTAGATAATGTTATGCATACATACTATATAAGAATCGACAGTACGAGATGTAGATAATTTAATGCATACATACTATATATGATCGACAGTACGCGATGTAAATAATTTAATACATACATACTATATATGAATCGACGGTACACGATGTAATAATGTAATGCATACATACTATATATGAATCGACAGTACGCGATGTAAATAATGTGATGCATACATACTATATTTGAATCGACGGTACACGATGTAATAATGTAATACATATATACTATATATGAATCGACGATTCGCGATGTAAATCATATAATACATACATACTTTACATGAATCGACAGTATGCGATGTAAATCATGTAATACATACATAATTATACGAATCAATAGTATATGATGTAAATCATGTATTACATACATACTATATATGAACCAATGGTATGTGGTGTAAATAATGGAATACATACATATTATAATGAATCAATAGTATGCGATGTATATCATGTAATACATACATACTATATATGAACCAATAGTATGTGGTGTAAATCATGTAATGCATACATACTATATATGAACCAATAGTATGTGGTGTAAATCATGTAATGCATACAAACTATATATGAATCAATTGTACGCAATGTAAATAATGTAATACATACAAACTATATATAAATCAATGGTACGCGATGTAAATCATGTTATACATACGTACTATATATGAACCAATAATATGTGGTGTAAATCATGTAATGCATACAAACTATATATGAATCAATAGTATGCGGTACATAAATCATCTAAAACATACATACTATATATGAACCAATGGTATGTGGTGTAAATAATGGAATACATACATATTATAATGAATCAATAGTATGCGATGCAAATCATGTAATACATACATACTATATAAAATCATGAACCAATAATATGTGGTGTAAATCATATAATGCATACATACTATATATGAATTAAAGGTACGCGATGTAAATGATGTAAAACATACATACAATATATGAATTAATTTTACGTGATGTAAATAATGTAATACATACAAACTTTATATGAATCAATGGTACGCGATGTAAATCATGTAGTACATACGTACTCTATATGAATCCATGGTACGTGATGTAAATCATGTAATTCATTCGTTCTATATATGAATCAATGGTACGCGATGTTAAATGTTTAATACATACAAATTATAAATGAATCAATGGTGTGCGATGCAAATCATGTAGTACATACGTACTCTATAGGAATCCATGGTACGTGATGTAAATCATGTAATATATACATACTTTATATGAATCAATGGTACGTGATGAAAATAATGTAATACATACATACTATATATGAATCAATGGTACGTGTTGAAAATAATGTAATACATACATACTAAATATGAATCAATGGTAAGCGATTTAAATAATGTAATACATACATACTATATATGAATCAATGGTACGCGATGTAAATCATGTAATACATACATACTTTATATGAATCAATGGTACGTGATGTAAATCATATAATACATACGTACTCTATATGAATCCATGGTACGTGATGTAAATCATGTAATATATACATACTTTATATGAATCAATGGTACGTGATGAAAATAATGTAATACATACATACTGTATATGAATCTATGGTACGTGATGTAAATAATGTAATACATACATACTATATATGAATCAATGGTACGTGATGTAAATAATGTAATACATACATACTATATATGAATCTATGGTACGTGATGTAAATAATGTAATATATACATACTTTATATGAATCAATGGTACGTGATGTAAATCATATAATACATACGTACTCTATATGAATCCATGGTACGTGATGTAAATCATGTAATATATACATACTTTATATGAATCAATGGTACGTGATGAAAATAATGTAATACAAACATACTATATATGAATCAATGGTACGTGTTGAAAATAATGTAATACATACATACTATATATGAATCAATGGTACGTGTTGAAAATAATGTAATACATACATACTTTATATGAATCAATGGTAAGCGATTTAAATAATGTAATACATACATACTATATATGAATCAATGGTACGTGATGTAAATAATGTAATACATACATACTATATATGAATCAATGGTAAGCGATTTAATTAATGTAATACATACATACTATATATGAATCAATGGTACGTGATGTAAATAATGTTATACATACATACTATATATGAATCTATGGTACGTGATGTAAATAATGTAATACAGACATACTTTATATGAATCCATGGTATGCGATGTTAATTTTGTAATACATACAAACTATATATGAATCAATGTTACGTGATGTAAATCATGTAATACATACATACTATATATGAATTTATGGTATGTGGTGTAGATAATGAAATGCATACATACTATATATGAACCAATGTAGGTAGTGTAAATCATGTAATGCATGCATAGCTCATATGAATCAATGGCACGCGATGTAAATAATGTAATGCATACATACTGTATATGAATCGACGGTATGCAATGTAAATCATGCTATGCATACATACTATATATGAATCGAAGGTATGCGATGTAAATAATGTAATACATACATACTATATATGAATCGCAGTATGCGATGTAGATAATGCAATACATACATACTATATATGAATGGACGGTATGCGATGTAGATATTGTAGTGCATACATACTATATATGAATCGACGGTATGCAATGTAAATAATGTTATGCATACATACTATATATGAATCAACTGTATGCGATGTAGATAAAATATGAATCGACAGTACGCGATGTAAATAATGTAAAGCATACATACTATATATGAATCGATGGTATGCGATTTAATAATGTAATACATACATACTATATATGAATCAACGGTATGCGATGTAGGTAAAATAATGTATACATACTTTATATGAATCGACAGTACACGATGTAAATAATGTAATGCATACATACTATATATGAATCGACGGGACGCGATGTAATAATGTAATTCATGCATACTATATACGAATCGACGGTACGCGATATAAATCATGTAGTACATACATACTATATACGAATCGACAGTACACGATGTAAATAATGTAATGCATACATACTATACATGAATCGACGGTACGCGATGTAAATCATGTAATACATACATTCTTTATATGAATCGACGGTATGTGATGTAAATCATTGAATACATACATACTTTATATCAATAGATGGTATGCGATGTAAATCATGTAATACATACATACTATATATGAATCAATGGTATTCGATGTAAATCATGTAATACATACATACTTTATATGAATCAATGGTATGCCAGGTAAATCATGCAATACATACATACTTTATATGAATCAATGGTATGCGATGTAAATAATGTATGTAATTGTTAGTGTTCATTAAGTTAACATTTAACAATTAAGAAGTCTAAATGAAGCGGCCGCAGGCAGTATTAAACGTCATTGACTGACAGTTTGACGTCACTTGACAGACTCTGGGCGGAGCTACGATGGAATCTGAGATGAAAGTTTGAAATAGGATGTTTGCTAAGGCCGTTCCTTAGCATAGTTCGTGCGGCTTTGTAGTTTGTGCATGAATAGTTCGGAATTGAATCAAGGGCGGAGTCAGTGCAATGTCATTCACACGTGCGCAGTGATGGCGAATTTCTTAATAATTAAGAACAAACTTATTAATTAAATTATTCTGTAGGCTGTTTTAACAAATAAGAGAGACACGATTTTGAAAATTGAAGCGATTCCTGTGGTTGTCAAATGAGGTTAAACACTAAAATATTAGAGAGATGTTTTGGTACGTCAAAAAGATTAACAAAATATCTTTTTATATATGAACGATCTTTTCCAGCTTAAATAAATATCAATACTTTTCGCATTTAGAGACATCTTGTTTACGGAGAGGTAACGTCTCAGATATATCGTTGACATATTTATTCTTTTGCTTTAAATATACAATCAAACCCGTCTTAAGCAGCCAGTCAAGGGAAAGTGGATTTTTAAAGACGAGTTATTGCTTAAAACATGTTATTCCTTATGAAACGCCTTTTGAATGGGAAATAGTAAATGTGGCCGCTTAAGACAAGTGGCTACCCAATATATGTGACCTCTTTGAATATATATACGAGCAAAAGGGTAGGACCACACGTTCTACCAACATTCATAATATGTATTTCTAAGGTGTAATCTATTTCTAATAAAAAGCAAGACATATTTTAAAGATGCAATATTTCTTTCTAACAAACAAATTAGTTTAATGACGTAAGCAGACACTTTGTTTTAGGAATGAAACAATGATTCGGCTTCTTGGCAGATCTATACAAAATGTTTAGATACCTTGTCGTCTGATGATATCGTCAACACTTTCCTTCGGGTTGCTGTTCTGTAAATAGATCCGTAACAAAATACGAATATTACAGCTGGCAGGAAGTAGAATATACTTAAAACTGATTTCGTAACTTCTGGATTTTGGTAGAATGGTTCGCAGTTAATTCCAATTTCGTCAAAATAGAACTGTTCTCCAACAAATATTACAATGGCATATGTCATGAACACGCATACCCATGTGCTTATTATAGCAATTAAAAACCTCCGTGACGTCATAAACAAACGATATCCCTGATAGTGAACTATGCAGTACCTGTCGATTGCAATAAGTACCATATTCAATGTTGATTCATGAAATAGTGCCGATATCAACAATGCTTCTACTTTGCAAAAGAATTCTCCGAACGGCCAGCAATGCGTAATGGCCGGGTATATAGTTGACGGACACATTAGCAGACCGATGCCAAGGTCGGTACAACACAGAGAGTTCATCATGTAGCGGACACGCTTCGTGAAGTTCTTTTTAGTCTTTGGGCTGTTGAACACTACCAAACAGCAGACGTTACCGAGGATGATGAGCAGCATTATGATGATAATTATGACGCACTTCACGACATCAGCTGCCGTGGTGACGTACGTGTTACCATCGCACGTTAACGACTGATTTATCGCAGAAGGCATTGTGTTTCTTTTTAACAAAACATAACTAGAAATCCAGAAATGTTAGTATGTAAAAAATCCAGTGTAATGTACTTGTATCGAAGGGATTAAATATAGTCACTTTCACTCGCGCTTAATGCTCTATGTTTTATTTGCATACGAACTATATCATCATTGTTTCGATTAGCTTAAGTGATTATTTGTTATAAATATCATAATCTGGTTTTCAGTTATCATTTTTACATTTCATTATATCCATTTGTGAGTTCACACAAGTGCTTAAAACGATCGGAGTTGTACCTTTAAGCGATATGAGTGATAACTTCTGATACGTACGTGTAAGTATAGACACAAATGAAAATAAACACTTATCTATAAACCAATCATTATGTTCCTGTCGAACATCCGGTTTTTTTCAATTGTATCTATGCTGCAGCATAAACATTATACATTACAATTCCAAGAATAGAATTATTTGCATATTCCTTTACAATATTATTTATAATAGTATATAATGAAAACATGAAATGACAAAACGAATACACACAACACAACAAATCAAACACAAACAAGCAAGCATGCGCACGCGCACGCATACGCACCCTCAAGACGTGTATGTTATCTTAAGAACCACTTCGACATCGGTTTTACTTATTGAAACTTTGACACCGAAGGTTTGAAGACATCCACTTCCTCAAAAGACCTTAAAATGTTACCAAATACAAAACATATTGCAACTATATATTGCGTGCACATACATTCATTTCATTAAACCATACGTGGAACATACATAACTTGTGAAGCATGTCGTGTAATACAATGGTTGCCTGATCTCTTCGTAATTATGTCTGAATTAAGCGGGTGTATGAGTTTCATATACGGTTACCGACCCGCCTTAAAATTCTCAAATGTGAGCATATTCCTTTCTTGTTCACTTAAATGCAATAAAGAGTTGATGTAGAATTCCAAGCCGTAATTTCTTATGAATGCAGACGACACTGAATATTGAAAATACATTGACGTTAAGTGTTCTGTAAAAAACATTTCGAACAATTTCAGAACACTAAACGTCAATGCAATTGTGCGATAGTCTCGTCTTTTATTCCCGCCTTTGTGAAGAGAGGAGCTTAATCTGGTTAAAATTTTCCGACAATCAGTTGTTTTCCGGTATCTTTTCGTTTTGTCTTATTCATAACTGATCTGCTTCTATGACCACGTGGTCGATGTTATCTGTTTTGCTTACAATTCTAGTGACCATAGGTGATGCATTTTGTGATATGCAAGGGGTTACTATCGGTGAGCCGGTAGGTGTCGCCATTGTACGTGACGTCATTTCCAGTTGATTTTGATCCTTTTGTTTTGTTTTACTTATTCTGTAACTGGAATTGCGACGTTTTTTACGTGGGTCGTGCTCGCTGAAATCGTCTGTATAGTCCTTACTGTCCTCGTATGACCTTGTTGCAAATGATTCCTTCAAAGACCTCACCCATTTCCCACAGGCAAATCTCGCAGCCGCCCTCCGAAATTTTCTATTCATGACACCATATATCAAACAGTTCCAAAAGCTGTTACTAAGAGCAAGCCACGTGATTGTGAAGTCTAAATCTTTCTGTAACGTTATATCAGCTGTTACTATTATTAATGTACACAGAGTCCATGGCGATATAGCACAGAAGAACCCAATTGTAATGGCGGCCAAATACTTCGAGGTCCGAATATTCGAATTAATCATGCGGCCTTGCTGAAATGAAAATAAAATCATATTTCTAAACAAAAGATTACACGGTGCTATATTATGCCAGCTTATTTTACCGATAAATATTGCACTGAACTGGAAACAAAGCTCTTTACATGACATGTAAAATATATCAACAAAATATCTATTATTTAATGAACTGTCTTAACGGGGCATACTCGTGTAATAATATTTTTTAAATTTAAACTACAGAATTTACTTGAAAAAGGTTATTATAGAACTTATTGTTACCGAAGGCTTTAATATAACTGGCAATATAAATAATAAGATTAACACACATACGCCGTTTTATCAAAATCAGGTTTTGGCTATCTAAATCCTAATTTTGAAAAGATTCAATTCAATTACTCTTCGTGTGGATGTATACATTCAAAACCGGTTTTGGCTATCTAAATACCTATCTGAAGAGAATCAATTTAGTTACTCATCTTGTGGATGTATACATTTAAAATCGAGTTTTGGCTATCTAAATCCTCATTTTGAAGAGAATCAATACAATTACTCTTGTATTGGATGTATGTATACATTCCGATTCAGGTTTTGGCTATCGAAATCCTTATTTTGAAGAGAATCAATTTAATTACTCTTCTTGTGGATGTATACATTCAAAATTAAGTTTTGGCTATCTAAATCCTTATTTTGAAAATGTTGAATTGATTGACTGAATATTTAGCGTCATATGCCATCGAGGGCTTACAGGCGATCAGCTATTCTAACCACTGTTTCCTGGAATCCTGGACGGTTAACCTGTACTCGATCACACCCCAACTCTGCAAGTTATATGTCAATGCAAGTCACTGATAACTTTCCTACTTGAATCAGCGGTGAGAGACACATGATAATGAGACACAATGTCGTATATCAACCATGACGGAGATTGTCGCCGGGTGGGGATTCGAACTCACGACCCATGGATTGATTGTTAAGACGCGCTAACGACTGAGCTTATCGAGCCCGAAAAGAATCTTTTATACGCATATGAAACATATGTAATTATAATGTGGTTTCTTCGAAGATGCACATGTCGGTTTTGCACATGATGTGTCGCGTAAACCATTGCGGAATTTGAAGCTTTATAATTATGTAATTTCCTAATTGTCTGTACCGACAACAATTAAAGTCTCCTTCCCTTTGCTGTCGTAATCGACGAATGGAACACAGACATATCAAAATTACAGATATGTTAAATCATTCTTAATCACAATAGACCTTCTGAATAAATTATGTAATTTCCTAATTGCCTGTATCGACAACAATTAGAGTCAACTTTCCGTTGCTGTTGTAATCGACGAATGGAACACAGACAGATAAAAACCACAGATATGTTTAATCATTCTTAATCACAATAGATCTTATGAATAAATAAAGACTTGGACACTGGACAATGACTTAATGGCACTACATACAAACTGTATATTATATACAAAGACATACTTGTTGATGTCAAGTATCTATTACTATTTAAAGGCTGACAAGAAAAGAATGCTTTACCACAGTTTTTTCAAAGAACAAAGATGTAAAAAGAACGCTGCACCACGCGTATTGTTTCCATTTTTAAACATTTTTTATCATTAACAGTCAAAGAACAAGGATGAGAAAATAATGCTTCATCACACGTATTGTTTCCATTTTTAAACAGCTTTGATAAATTAAGTCAAAGAACAAGGATGAAAAAAGAACGCTGCGCAATACTTTTGTTCCAATTTTAAACAGTCTTTATTATTAAGTCAAAGAACAAGGATGAGAAAATATTGCTTCGCCACACGTATTGTTTCCATTTTTAAATAGTTTTTATGAATAAAGTCAAACAAAAAGGATGAAAAATGAAAAAAAGAATGCTGTACCAAAGATATTGTTGCCATTTTTTTAACAGTTTTTATAAATTAAGTCAATAAACAAGATGAGAAAATATTGCTTCACCACACGTATTGTTTCCATTTTCAAACAATATTTAAATATAAGTCAAAGAACAAGGATGAGAAAAGAACGCTGCATCAAAGGCATTGTTTCCATTTTAAACAGTTTTTATCAATAAAGTCAAAGAATAATGATGGGAAAATAATGCTTCACCATACGTATTGATATAGCAGATACCATATAAACAAATACTATATAAGCAGATACTATATAACCAGATACTATATAACCAGATACCATATAAGCATATACTATATAACTAGATACTATATAAACATACACTATATAAGCAAATACTATATAACCAGATACTATATAACCAGATAACATATAAGCATATACTATATAACCAGATACTATAAAAACAGACACTATATAAGCAGATACTACATAAGTATATACTATATAAGCAGATACTACATTAGCAGAAACTGTATAACCAGATACTATATAACCAGATTCTACATCAGCAGATACTTCATGAGCAGATACTATATAAGTATATACTTTATAACCCGATACTATATAACCCGATAATAAATAACCAGATACTTCAAAAGCAGATAATAGATAAGCAGATACTACATAAGCAGAAACTATATAACCAAATACTACATAACCAGATACTATATAACCAGATACTACATAACCAGATACTATATAACCAGATACTACATAAGCAGATATTATGTAACCAGATACTATATAAGCAGATACTATATAAGTAAATAATATATAAGCAGATACTATATAGCCAGATACTATATTAGTAGAAGACTATATAAGTAGATAACATATAACAAGGTACTATATAAACAGATACCATATAAGCAGATACCATAAAAGCAGATACTATATAACCAGATACTGTATAAGCAGATACGATATAACCAGATACTATATAACCAGATACTATATAAGCAGATACTGTATAAGCAGATACTATATAAGCAGATACTATATAAGCAGATACTGTATAAGCAGATACTATATAAGCAGATACTATATAAACAGATACTATATAACCAGATACTACAAAAAGCAGATACTACATAAGCAGATACTATATAAGAAGATACTATATATGCAGATACTGTATACGCAGATACTATATAAGCAGATTCTATATAAGTAGATACTATATAAGCAGATACTGTATAAGTGGATACCATATAAGCAGATACTATATAAGCAGATACTATATAAGCAGATACCATATTAGCAGATACTTTATAACCAGATACTATATTAGCAGATACCATATAAGAAGATACTTTATAACCAGATATTATATAACCAGATACTATATAACCAGATACCATATAACCAGATACTTTATAAGCAGATACTTTATAACCAGATATTATATAACCAGATACTATATAACCAGATACCATATAACCAGATACTATATAAGCAGATACTGTATAAGCAGATACTATATAAGCAGATACTATATAAGAAGATACTTTATAACCAGATACTACAAAAAGCAGATACTACATAACCAGATACTATATAAGCAGATACTCTATACGCAGATACTATGTAAGCAGATTCTATATAAGCAGCTACTTTATAAGCAGATACTGTATAAGTAGATACTATATAACCAGATAATGAATAAGCAGATACTATATAAGCAGATAATGAATAAGCAGATACTATATATGTAGATAATATATAAGCAGATACTACAGAACCAGATACCATATAAGCAGATACTATGTTACCAGATACTGTATATAAGCAGATACTATATAACTATAGTCGGGTCCTATTAGCTCAGTCGCTAGCGAGTCTGACTATAAGTCCAGGGATCGTTAGTTCGAATCCCCGCCCTGCCACAGTCTCCGTAATAATTGATATACGACATTGTGTTGCATCATCATTCGTCTCTCACCGCTGATTCAAGTAGGAAAATTATCAGTTACTTGCGGAGACGGGGTGTACCTGAGTACTGATTAACCTTTCAGGATCCTAGGAAACATTGGTTAGGTTAACTGATCGTCTGTTAACCTTCGACGGCATATAAATAACGCTAAATATTGAATCAATCAATCAATATATAACTTTACTTCATCCTCTTCCGTAGGGGAGTAAGTGAAATATGAATTTGGTTACACACACTCTTGTTCCAATATATAGTATCTGCTTTCATCGATTCGAAATATTGGAAATATAGTATAACCGAATTCAGATACTATATATGTTTGACTAATCTTAAAGCTATACATTGAACTTGTTTAACTATTGAGATAGTTTTATAAGCAGATAGTTTATATGTTTTAAATAATTTTAAAGCTATATGTTGAACTTGATTAATTACTGAGATAGCTTTATAAGCAGACACTTTTGGTATGCGGAAAAGCTATTTGACTCCATAAATAAGATAGCACTAAATGAAAGAGTTTATGTTTTCAGTTTCAGGCTATATCATTCTAGCGTAATTAGATATCTTACATATAGACCAATATGTTTTTATTGTAAAATGATAGCATTAAAATATATCGTATCAGAAAAAAGCATAACAATCACTTTATCATGTCAATGCATTCATTTATGTTGATAAAATACCTGCCTGATAAACATATGTTGATAACGTCAATGCAATTTTATTAGGGAGATGACGTTATTATGTATAATTATACATTTTGACCAGGACAGATCTACTTTTAACCCTACTTGAAATAAATAAAAAAACGAACTAGAAATATTGACATGATAAATAGAATACCATGAAAGTGTCTAATATCATCATAGCCTCGTCCTGATTTTTTCTAAGCCTTACCTGATAATGTTGATAATATCAGACACTAACATGGTATTGGCTCTTTATCATAGAATGTATATTTCCTATGAGCAACATATACAACTACCTTGTCGTCTGATGATATCGACAACACTTTTCTTCGGGTTGCTGTTCTGTAAATAGATCCATAACAAAAGACGAATATTACAGCTGGCAGGAAGTAGAATATACTTAAAACTGATTTTGTAACTGCTGGATTTTTGTAGAATGGTTCGCAGTTAATTCCAATTTCGTCAAAATAGAACTGTTCTCCAACAAATATTACAATGGCATATGTCATGAACACGCATACCCATGTGCTTATTATAGCAATTATAAACCTCCGTGACGTCATAAACAAACGATATCCCTGATAGTGAACTGTGCAGTACCTGTCGATTGCAATAAGTACCATATTCAATGTTGATTCATGAAATAGTGCCGATATCAACAAAGCTTCTACTTTGCAAAAGAATTCTCCGAACGGCCAGCAATGAGTGATAGCCGGGTATATAGTTGACGGACACATTAGCAGACCGATGCAAAGGTCGGTACAGCACAGAGAGTTCATCATGTAGCGGACACGCTTCGTGAAGTTCTTTTTAGTCTTTGGGCTGTTGAACACTACCAAACAGCAGACGTTACCGAGGATGATGAGCAGCATTATGATGATAATTATGACGCACTTCACGACATCAGCTGCCGTGGTGACGTACGTGTTACCATCGCACGTTAACGACTGATTTTTCGCAGAAGGCATTGTCGTTGTTTTGTATTTGTTTATAACACAACTTTACGATCCAGAAATGTCAGTATGTATGGAAAACAACAATAATGTAACGAATTGCGCTTAGTCTTCGAAAGTGCTGTCTTTTGCACTTTTTTATACACTGAATAAATTATCCTTGTTTCAATTAGCTAAACTGAATGTTCAAGATTAACTCAGTTCCATGAGAAAACTAAATACTATTTTAATTGTAAATAATTTAAAGCTCTCACAACCGTGACGAAAACGTAGTACTAAATATGCGTATATTTATTGTTGCAATCAGATTTTAGCAATACATGACCGATCATCTGTCCCGTCGTGCCATCCGGATTTAAGCAATTATGTCCCTATTGCATTGTAAAGGACCTACTATCGTTTCCGACCACGGCGTGTGATTAAACTGTGCAGTGCAAGATTAATAGTCATGCCATTGTCGAAACAATTAATAAAACTAATGGCGAATCTATTGTCAAGTAGCTACCTATGATTCAGATACTTAAGGTAATGGTTTCAGGTTGTGTTTGCATACCAAATACTATGACAAGCATATGCGGAGATTGGGGTGGGGGGGTGGGGGTACAAAGTGAAACTTGTTTGTTTTTTTTTTCTTAATTTACTAAACGCAATTTAACTGGAACGTGGCACGAGCTCTAAGAGCATGACGTGATAAATTTAATAACAAATTGTGACGAGGAATATGTTCAAAATTATTTTCTAACAGAACAGAAATTTTATTTAGATTTGCGCATCGTGGTTCATCGTCATTTACAAACATTTCCAATGCATGTAGTGTGATGTTTACAATATATACCTTGTTTTAAATCAACATATTGGTGAGAGTAGTATTTATGGTTTTAAAGATAATTACATTGCAAAAGTTGATAATAATAATAATAATATTATTATTTTAAGCGGTATTATAAACACATACTTTCGTTAACGTATTTATGCATGTTATATATTTTTTTTATGTAAATAGTCTCATTTCTGTTATAATTTGTATTTTTCTTTACCCAGTCTTGTGCATGTATATGTAAGTGAAATGTTATACATAATTTATCAAGTTATTTCTGCATTTGAAAGTGTTTGTCCAAAATGATGATAAGTTTGTAAATAAGGCTTTTCGGTTTGTATAAAACAATTCTATTGACTTTACCATGGGAAATGTGTTGGTATATATTTATCTCTTATAAGATTACAGAAAGGATGATAAAATGGTATTCGTCTTCTAATTCATTTTGTGTACACGCCATACACTTACGGTCATTTCTTAAGATGTTTCGGTGGCGTCTAGTTGCAATTATTAGGTAGTGTCATATAAGTCTGATCTTTGCAATAGTGTTTAACTTTTTTTCTGTTATTCATTAAATTTAAACAAGCAGATACTAAAATAAACCGAGGTTTATTCCTGACCTAATGACAACGACGTCCTGTTAATCATATTTCCTATGTGATATGTATATATGTATTTGTTTCTTAATAAAGATATAAGCACATTTATGTTAAATGGCGACGGAAATCATATCGTAATTATTGTAATTACTAGGGTAATAACTAAGAATAATACTCACAGTGCTGGCAGTTGACTGTTCTCGGTTTACAAATGAGGCTCAAAACATCATACTCTTACTGTGGGTATATTATTCATGAGTGTTTGTGTTGGCGTATCATAAAAAAGCATTGTATGTAATTAAAACATTCAGATAATGCATAGTTATTAAAGTATATGTTTATATAAATATTAGCCTTATAAATTAATGAGCAGTTTTGAGCAGTTTAACATTAGGATTCCTGCACATAACAGGACTTGTCGGATCTAAAGAGCAAAACTCCTCTGTATATGTGCATCAGGTTATATTAAGGCGTACATTTAAGTAACTTATACTATAGTTTAAAACATATATCATACATTTAGTTGAAAGGTTAGCGATTGTCATATCACCCACCTAAGTTAACAATACAAGTTTGCTTTTGACATATGCACGCACTTCACAAAGTTATTGATACCGGTAAACAAAATTATCACGTCCTTTTAAAGTCCCATGTGTTAGCAGACTGTAAGTGTAATTTCACAATCTTCAATATTTGAAACAATTGTGCAACATATAATGTTATACCACTTTGTATTCAACTCTTGTTTTGCATGTACTCCGTCATACATGTTGGAGTAGCAAAATTTGGTTATTTTATTTTTATTTTGACCATGTTTTCCTCTTTTTTTAACTGATGTTTACATTATGTCCCTATGTAGTCTGACAGTCTTAACACAATGCTCTATATTACTTTTACATATTTCTTGATTTACAGTCATAATGTATTTTTCTAAAATTTTCTGTTGTTGTTGTATTTCCACAGTTAAGTCTGTTTCTGTAAGTCTGTGTTTAAAAATTTAAAAAGATCAATATTTTTTAATAGAGGCACTTGGAATTGTTGCAAGAAAAAGTGTTGTTGTGTCATGTCTCGGTTTCCTGGAATGTGGTGTAATTCTGTTATAAATGTTTGGACTTTATTTGTTGAATTATATGTAATGTATGTTCTATTTCTGCAGGTCACTTTTTCTGTCAAATTACAAAGGCCAGCTGCTATCAAAATGACTGTTTGCTCAGCAGGATAAGAAGTCATTTTATTTTGAACAGTATGATAGACCTGTGATATTTTACCACCAGGAATGACAATCAAAGATACATGATAGTGATCAGGAAATGGATAAAATTTGTTTATGTGTTGATGCAGATACCTGCCTCTCGAATTTGTTCCAATAATTATATAGTGATGCATTCTGTAAATGAATAAAAAAAGAAAAGAAATTCCAAGTGAATGTTAGATGCATTATCGTTTTGATAAGCGCTTGAGGCCGATTTTTCTTGTTCAGTTAAGCTTTTGGTTGATTGGTTTACCTCGTTTGCTATGGGCATTGGTAACACAATTTGAATATGACCATTGTCAATCAACATATTAATTGGCAATATTTCCTCATTTTCAATTTGCTGAGGTTCATATGTACAAAGTGTAAAAGTTTCTCTTGCACCTTTCAGTCAAACTTTAATTTTGCAGTTGTACAGAAGTGATGACACCTCAATTACACAAGCTGTGGCCCATCCATTGAGTTGCAACATTGAGGTCCAATAGGATCTTTTTGTTATTTACAGACTATGAAAAAGTCTTGCTTTTACCTACCACTGTTCCCAGTTAAAGTATATATTGCTGCAAAAGACAAAGCCAAACAAGCGTTAAAGATAATCAGGACAATACAGAAGGAAGAAGACCCGCCCGATGAAAGGAACACACGGTATTTTTACTATCTTAGACCAGTCTGGATCCGCCCATGTATAATCATCACCGTTCATAATTTTCTCATATTTATCGTAACATCGTTTAGGCACAGGGGCCGTGGGCCGTCCGTACAGGGGGTGGAGGTTTGGGGGGGGGGGGGTATGGCGGTGCGGTGGTAGTAGTTATGGTACCCCTATTCCATTTTTAGGTATACATTTCTTATTTCATGCATTGTTTATATTTTTCGGATAGAAAAAAAATAGACATAGCTATACAACTCTGTTTTTGTAAATCCCCCTGCCTCCTACCTCACCGGTTATTTCAAGTGTTGATTTATCCATCAGCGCCATCGGATATACAACAGGGGTTGTCACCGTAATTTCTTTCATATATATCAACTAAAAAATGTTTTCGGTACAAGCTGCTATTGTTAGATACGATAGTCAAAAGTTATCAAGGAGATTCTAGTAATAAAATAAAAAGTTGAACTCTGGCAGTGGCGTAGCTTCATATAGGCACTATGCCTACCTGCCTACGCTTTTTTTCTGAAAAATCGAAAAAATAAAAATGCCAAAAATGTAATAAAAATCGTATCTGTATAGACAAAACCGTTGTTTATATATGAACCTCAGAAAAAAGATTATGTAACTCTTTAATATAATGTCATTTGGATTATGCAACCTCATCCTGGTACAGCGACCTCTCAAACAATTGAGAAATAGATCACACATTATTCAAGACAAAGTTTTCAGCCTCATTTATGGTTATGGTAGTGGAACTTCTTTAAAAGTCTCAGATTTCAGTAATATTGGTTGACTTAATATTGAAAACAGAGTAAAACAACTAAGACTAAACCATGTTCATATTTTTTTTAATAATACGTGTCCATCTTACCTACATGATAATTTTATTTTAGCCTCGAACTGAGGCGCATTCTTAAAATAGTCGACATAGTTTTTGGAAATTTTCATGTACCTCAGGTAGATAGTTTTATGTCAAATACCTTCGTGAGACTGGAACAAAATTGTTTTTAAAAAAGAAGTAAAATTGTATTGACAGGACAAGCAAAATCATTTTTTTATGATAATATTGACAATAATTTCAATACTTCTGCAAAAATTTAAAGACATTTTCTGTGATATGTATGTCAACATTCAAGTCTTGCTGTGATAATTAATTTAAATACAAATATTTGATATATTCATTGATGATAAGAACATACATGAATGTTAGGAAATTTAAAATCTTAAATAAACTACAAATAGTCAGAATGATCTTTGTTTTAATTATAAGCGGTGACATAATGTATTATCCTGTGTAATATATATGCCTCAAATTTATGAACCTTATTGTATTAGTAATATACTTTCATTGATAATTATGAATGTATGTAATACTGTGATTTAATATTTGCATTTTTGTGACATTTATTTGTGGTAAATGTTTGTATTTCATGACATATATAATCGCGCATAAACCTATCTATGTAAAATCTACATTTTTTCTTACGCTTTCTGATTGAGAATTACATTCGCAAAAATGCATATGCATGTATGTGTTGTTTATTAAATGTTTACCTAAATAAAATAAAGAATTAAACATGTCTGTGTTGCACTTCTAGATATTCACTTTATTTAAAATTGTATAATGAAATGTTGAGAATTACGTCTGACACCGAGCAGATTGTCAACATGGAAAGTCTATAATTTTGGCAACGAATAGCCTGCACACCTAACCACATCTATTATTTTTATTGTTCATTAGCAGCACATGAAGCGAAATCCAGTGCATAAACTATATTAAAGCGTTATTCAGTAAACACGTGTATTGGACAGAGCCTACGTTTTTGTAAGTGTATGTGACGTCTGGTGTTTTTGTTTTACATCAGTGCCTATGAGCAACAGGAAGACGAAACAACGATGGTAAAAATTCAATAAAACGATGGTGAAAATTCAATATAACGATGGTGAAAATTCGAACTTACGATTTTGAAAAGTCAAAATAACGAAACAACGAAACTACGATTGTGAAATGTCGAAATCATTTTATTTTTACATTTCCAATAGCAACTTATACATTTGTAAACGTATGTATGCATTAATATTTAATAACAAGAGTTTTAATGAAACTAGAATTTATTTTTTACCTACTTAAACTATTTACAAAGAGTAACAGAGTAACAGAAATATAACAAAACATAATAATATAAAGTGAAAAACATGTTGACAGTCAAGACACGCTGTCAGATATCACTTTATAAGAAGACAACACTCAACGTATGTATTGATTTTGTATAAATGTATGACGATGAGCTGTTTTGCTTAAGTTTTAAAAAAATATGTTCTATTCTGTTCAAATATTTTGAAATGGGGTTGGGCCACAAGTTCTTCCAACTTAGATTCGCGCCCCACCCCCTACAAGTAACAAACTTACAGCGTATAACAGAACAAATTACATGTTTATGCTAATATAAAAAATATAAACATACAGTAGGTGATTGAGTGAAAGAAAGAAAGAATGAGGTGGTGAAAGAGATAGTGATAGAGAAAGAGAGAGAGAGAGAGAGAGAGAGAGAGAGAGAGAGAGAGAGAGAGAGAGAGAGAGAGAGAGTGAGGGAGAAGGAGAGAGAGAGACATATTTTATAAGTAGAGAAAAAAAAAGTAAGAAGTATATGATTAACTTTTCTTGTCTCCCCCTATGAAATGCATTCTCAGATATCATAACTTTGCATTTGGACAGGACACATCAGCACACAAATGGATGCATATTTTCAATTTAATACACAATACATTTAAAGGCAAAACGTGCATATAAAAATGATTTGGTAGTATATTAATCTCCATTAAAGTAGACTTGAAAAAATATTTTATTACAATTTCATTACAATGTGCGTAATGTAATTAGTGCATGTTCAATATCGCCTTCTCCTGATGTCGATTTTTATTCATGTTCAAGCATTTAATCCATCTTTACATCTATGGACGCTTGACTATATAACACTCTGTATATTTCCTTATTAATACTGGAGATTAATTAATCTGAATTTTCATATTTGAGAAACAAATATGATAAGTTACTTCCTATCATACGGATAAAACAGATTAAAATAACAGATTTAATACAGTTTGTCATATTTGGCCATACATTTGTGAATTACACTCAGGGACTTTGAAAACGCACCATTTACATACAGGTAATTTTAGTGCCGAGAATGTCATCCGATTTCAAAAAAAGTTTTTATACGATAAGAGTCACATCTCTGTGTTCTACTGTCAAACTTTCATGACCGAGACTTTAATTTTTTATGCGTTTTCCCATTTTTCGAAGCTATCCCTAAAAGTGAAAAATCACAGGCGTCAATAATGAGTATGTTGGAAAAGCAAAGTCACTCAGTCTCTGACTTGCAAATTGCTGGTCGTCACATTATTCCATGTTTTGTCACCTTTTTTGCGGCGCTATGTCAACCGTATCAAAGGCATCTAGTCCTCCCCAGACAGGCAACGGAATTAAATAGTTGCATATGGGACAGGGGAACATTCCATTTTTGCAGTAAGTGTGCACTTGTTGGTTTAAACAGTCTGTGCAGAACATATGGTAACAGTTCAATATCTTGGGATATGGAGTTCGGCGTCGACAGACAGTACAGATCCAGTTGGTTGGCCCTCGGGGTCCGCCCCATCCTACGTTCCTTTGGGCCATATCACTACTTGGCAAACACTTTAAAACAAAATATGCACGCGTGGTTATACTTTGATATGGTTGTTAAACTAATTGAACACGTCTTATTTATCTGCCGACATTTCGATGTGTTACTTTAAATATGTTTAATACCATTTGTTAACATAGATGATTGGAATTTTGCATTGACACCATTTATCACCTTATATGATTGTCATTTATTATACATCAACACCGTTTATCACCTTATGTGATTGTCATTTATTCCACATCAACACCGTTTATCACCTTATATAACTGTCATTTATTCCGCATCAACGCCGTTTATCTCCTTATATAATTGTCATTAATTCCGTATTAACGCCGTTGATCACCTAATATGATTGTCATTTATTACGCATCAACAACGTTTATCACGTTATTTGATTGTCATTTATTCCGCATCAACACCGTTTATCACCTTATATGATTGTCATTTATTCCGCATCAACACCGTCTATTGTATAAGATAAGTGAATGCTATTCGATCTTACACAGGTTGTTACCGTACATAATTGCCTTTAATTCGTTTTAAATCAACACCGTTTTCCAACTTGAATGTCTAATATTCCTATAGTAACCCTGTTTATTAAGTTAGATGAATGTTTAATATTCCGTATTAACACTGTTTGTTCATTTAGATAAATGTCTTATATTCTGCAGTAACACCGTTTGCCACCATATCACATTAAACTAATTAGTATCAAATTGGTACAATGTTCTCAAAGTTTAGCGATGTAGTAAAATTGTATCCAACTTATATTAAAACACACCTCGTCGCTAGCACAATTAACACACCGATAAACAATCACAAAGCCGACTATAAATATATTAAATATATTTATTTGTATGCGTGAAAGCGACGTTTTGAAGGCGACGTTTACTTAATTAATCGTTGAACTAGCATAATGAAGTTAATTTAACGATACAGTACACCTCAATAACTCCATTCATCGGCGGTAAAATTATAGCGATTAGTAAAAATGTCATTTGCATGTATTTTTTTGGTATTATTTTGTATTTGAACGTTCATGCATGTTTATTAGTTATTTTACACGTCATCAACAATATGTTTGTCAATGTAATATATATCATAACATATCTATGTATTATTAAGTTTATATATTAAAACGATGAATTCGCGTTTAATGTATCGTCTGCTTTGTTCAGTGTTGATTTAAACATAATCAAATATAGAAGTACAACCCGTTTGCTGCATATATGCACACTTGTTGGCAATAAAAAACGTTATTTTTTATCTGTTTTTGGTTTTATATTTAATATAACTACCTCATTCAAATTGTAATATATATATATATATATATGTGCACTATTTCTTAGTTAATTTTATATGTGCCACAATGTTTGCTTTGGAAATATTCACGGTTAAGTAGGTGTTTATCCCCTTGGAGAGGAAAAACAGTTTTCATTAGTCCGTCCGTCCGAGATTCCGGGCTGCGACTTTGCCATACAAGGATGTATTTTTTTTCAGAAATGTCACAAATAATCAACATGGTATGACGACGTGTCGTGTGTAAGACCCAGACCCGTACCTAAATATTACACTTTTAGTCTTTTCGACAAGACATTGAGACTGTTTGATATTTCGTGTCCGATCTGTAACATTGTTATGCGTAGATCGATTTCAAAACCACTTGACTCAATTAAAATACATGCCATACCAACCAGAGTCGTACCTCAAAGGCAAATGTCACACTCTCAGCATATTTGAGATTTCATGTATGGTCTGTTACTTCGTCTTACAAGAAGGGATTTTAAAATAACTTGGCACAAATGATCAACGTGTCATGACGATGTGACAAACAGTAGCCTGTACATCAGCTTTCAAGATCAAGGTCCTACTTGGGTCAAGGTCATATTTTAAGGTAAACACATGGAATTGCGGATATAGTGTATACCTTTAAGTCTTTAAATATCTACTTATGAAATATACCGTTATTTTCACAGTCCACTTATGGGCTATGTGAAACTTCTTGTAACGTCAAAAATCTAAACTAATGTTAAAAATGATGTTAGCTATCTGACTTGATGTCTGTCTTATCTGTAAGATTTAGCATATTTTATTCAACTCTACAATAGTATGTTGGGCAATAATTTTAGGTTAAGACGCCTAAACATCCAAGGTGCTTCATTCTATATTGCACGTAGAAGCATTATCATTTGTATATTCAATTTATATAAACATGTTATAGTACTTAAATGAGTGCACTAGTGTATTGAGTGCATTAAAACACACACACACACACGCACGCACGCACGCACGCACGCACGCACGCACGCACGCACGCACACACACACACAGAGAGTAAGGTTCGGAAACCCTGTGTAGGAAAAGCAGTAAGATCACGCAGTTGTCTTTCCTTGTATACGACTGTCTCCTTACGTGAAATCGAATACGTATACTGACATTTCCGCGGAAGGCACTTGACCTGAAAAAAGGGTACATATGTATCCTGTCAACTTCAAAACGGAGGCACTAACTCTACATTGCAGCCTAAAATTTGGTGGGCAAATTTTTCTTTCATATACACTATAGTGGCCGAACTCTACATTCAAACCAATTGAATAGGGATCAAAACTCTGCATTTAATCTAAATAAAACTGTGTCTAACCAATGGCATACGCTCTTGGATTCCATTAAGAATACAATACATGTGCCTTATGAAAAAAATTGTTTGTATTTGAAGAAAATGTATTGCAGTGGAAAACACAACTATATATTTCATTAATTTCATTAAGGATTAAACAAGGGGTCAAAATTTTACATTATGTGTCCAAAAAGGGGGTCAACACTCCACATCTCATTATGCAAAAGAAATAGGGGTCAAAACTCTACATCATATGTCTAAAAAGAGGGGTCAAAACGGCGGCACATATGTACTAACCAAGATATAGCCGGCCGGCAGGCACGCAGGCAGGTAGACAGGCAGGTAAGGTAGGTAGGTTATGAAGTAGGTAAGTACGTAAGTAAGTCAGTAGGTAAGTAGGTAGGTAGGTAATGAAGTAGGTAACTACGTAAGTAAGTCAGTAGGTAAGTAGGAAAGCAAGTAAGCAAGTAAGCAGGTAAGTAGGTAAGTAGGTTAGTAAAGAAGCAAGTAAGGAAGGAAGTAAGTGAGTAAGTAGGCGGGGGGGGGGGGGGGCAGGGGTCAGGCAGGTATGGCGGGCGGGCATATTTTATTTATAAGTCCACTTTTATTAGACAATTCATAATAAATTAATGCACCGAATAAAAGAATGTACGACTGAATTACCAATGTTCTGTAACCATGGCAACATGTCTGGGTGGATGGTCCCGAATCATCAGACATCAGACAATAAGACAATAAGTGAACAATGTGGTTGTCTCTGGTATACCCAAAACATGAACGATACCCAGAGTCATTTTCTTAAACGGGTATTGAAGAAGGTCATTCCGGGTGTTTTATTTTCGCTATGTTCGGAATTTAAAAAAAACCCGTTAAATTCCTTTTCTAAAAAATGACATACACAAGTTGACAATTTTTTAAAAAATACTTTCTTTTATATTTATCTTACATAATGTCTGAAGATTCATTGCACTTTGTACCTAGTCTGGTTTCTTGACCTACTACCGATAAAAACTGTGTATTGGTATGTCAGGGAACCAGACTATTTTGTACCGTGCTATTTTATAGTCAGGGCCTGCTATTCGGACTACCTCGCCAATTAACCTTATTCTTATACCGAAAGATGACGGAATTGACCGAGTATGTACATTTGTAGGCCTGAAAGATTTACGTGTCACATGTCAGTATTAAATAAATACATTGTCATTTTGTATCGATTACCTTGAGACGGAAAATATGGACACAAAGTACTGACACGCATTAAAAAAATCCCAGATAGATAGTATATATATTTCTCCATATATGGAGAGCATATCATAATATTTAATCGTAAAAGATTAAATCAATTTATTTAAGAAACTATTCATTATGCAATTTTAAAAACAAAATTTATAGAAATTATTCACTACCAACTTCCTTTTAATTTCTGATAAGCACATGGTGGAAAGTAAAAATTGTTGCTCCGAATAAAATTGAAAATTAAAAGAAAATTTAGTTACCCACCCACCTACTCCCATATGAAATGTGTTCTGCTGCTGTTTCATTTTATAATTTCAGAAATGGATTTGTTTTAATCTTCGCCATACTTGAACAGAAAGTTCAGACACATAAACAATTTCACTCCGTCATGGCTTTAGTACCAGATGGAACATATATTCATCTCTATGGTTGGCACCGGTGAAAGTGAGAGATGCGGTTCGTCAAGAGTACCATAGTAAACGATAAAGACATTGTGGATCGTTGCATCGTGTGTTTATTCATACCATTCGGCGGGCTTTATAGCTTGTCACCAGTGCCATCAACAGTTTAACCAATACAAACATATTTTAAATGTAATTTATGTTAGTATTTAACAATATCTGTTTTGTAAATTCAGTTCAAGCTGAACGGGCGATCGCCTGTTCCCAGAGTTCATTCGATTAGTTGAAATTAGTTTCAATTTATGTTACTACATTTAACTGCAAATAGTCAATTTAAATAGTTTAATAATACACAAATATTTATCAGAAAAATAATAATACAGAAATGTTATTTCTGTATTATTATTTTTCTGATAAATATTTGTGTTATTATTCTCATAAACTTTCTGAAGCCATGGCCTAGATTCGCCAATAAAGTAATCAAAACTTATATTCAACTTCTGCAGTTTTCTTTATAATAACATACATACAAAATGCCGTAAATCATTAGTTTAAACATATTTTATTTCAGCAAGAAATGGGGTTTGGCCATAAAAAAACTTCAACATTAAGTTGGGTCCGTCCCCTACGTCTGCTTACATTAAATACCAAAAATAGCATCTTAACCAATATTATGAGTAAAAAAAAGGTCGGAAAGAACGGAAAGAAATTAAGGGTTAGACAAAAACATATCTTTTCTTCATTATAAATGTCTTCCATACGCATGCGTCCTGTATCCACATCTCAGGAGCATCCCAGTGAGACACTCAGATCAGTAAATAAAAAATAAAAACTTTTGTGTCCTATGCAACTTGACGTTTATATGTGATGAGAAAATAGTTAAATAGTTGAAATGAACAAATAATAAACCTAACATAACGTTACATTAATTTAACAGTGAACTGACAAAAATGAAAAGACGTATAAAGTCATTCTAAACAAATTAGAATTTTATTAAGTCATGTCACTCGTATTGCACAAGTAGTTTATTATACGATGAAACAGTTAGAATAAATAAATTATGGTGTTTTTTTTTAGAATGCTTATAATAGTATATGTGAAGTAATGCCATTGTCTATCTAATGCAAGACGCAACAACAACAACAACAACAACAACAACAACAACAACAACAACAACAACAACAACAACAACAACAACAACAACAACAACAACAACAACAACAACAACAATTGCACATCAGTCATCATTTACATACTTCGTGCCTTTTGCCAAGTCACAGGCAAATTTAGATATGTGTTAAGTTCATATAATTGGCATTGCTGATTTAAGTTACAACATATATGCATAGGAATAAAGGTGTGCATATTCACATTCAAATTCCGTTCTGTTCTGCACGTAGGAGTTAATGTGGCGGTTGGGTCTTTAATGAAATGCTTAGGGGACGAGGAGATAATAAAATGGGTGAAATACGGGAAATCCGAACATTCTTTCAACGACTTTTTTTTTTATTTAAACACATTACTTTGTAATGTTTATATAAACAAAACAAAAGAACTATAATTTTATTGTGAAATAAAAAATGAATAAAAAGAGTAAATAAAATAAACATAATTGTGATATGCAGTGCAAATAAGGCCAGTGCATTAAATTCACGATTGGCCGATAAAAGTTTCATTCACAACTTTACAGATGGTTGTGTTTAAATTCACTGTCTGTCTACTCAAGGTTGGGAGAGTGTTTTCATTTGCACGTGCTTAACGTGCTTTCATTCATGGAACTTGTATAGTTGCATTGGGATGTCACTGACTGAGTGTTAATAGTAAACACATGACTGTGCATAAAAAACTAGTGGATTACTTGAGGGAATATAACTATTTTGGATATAACCATAGCTTAAATTAAAAGTATGTATGTTGTGTTTAGTTAATTGACCGAAAATAATTGTTAATGTGGCAAGCAAATGTACTAACATTTCTCAGTATTTTAGACGAGTTCACGACATTTTACGATATTTGGCCGACGGTAACAGTATAGGGGTATATATCTCAATCTCTCAGTAAGAAATAATAGACATTTTAGGACATAGTGTAGCTCATCACCGATATCGTTTAAAAGGCAGTGTCAGCATTTGCGTTCGTGATACGGTAAATATGACTGTTGAAATCTGCCCAGTTCCACTGGTAATCTATGGTTAGTGGTACGGAAATGAAATAATTCCAGTCGCAGATTCACTGGTAAAATTGTCAAATAATATTCTAGTTTGATATCGCATTTGATTAATCTGTAATTAAGTCCTTTTGATGAATTGTTAAGCTGGGCATATCAATGTTGGTGAAACGATTTAAGAGGTTTTTGTCTCGCCATGACGAAGGAGAGACGAGATTAAGGTGTTGCTTTTCCGTCGACGGCGGCGGCGTCAAATATTTATATTTAGCTCCAACGTTAAGTTTTCGTTTTACAAGTGCTAGGACACTCATACTTGGATCATAGTTACAACTAACACCCTGCATCACATTATACACTGCAGATGCTGAGTGTGACTTACATTTCATGGTCCACTGACATTGTTTGATGCTGAATTTTGCATTTAGCTCCAACGTTAAGTTTTCGTTTTTACACTATTTCTCAACAAGTACAAGTGCTAGGACACTCAAACTTGGATCATAGTTACAACTTACACCCTGCATCACATTATACACTGCAGATGCTGAGTGTGACCTACATTTCATGGTCCATTGACATTGTTTGATGCTGAATTTTACATTTAGCTCCAACGTTAAGTTTTCGTTTTTACACTATTTCTCAACAAGTACAAGCGCTAGGACACTCATACTTGGATCATAGTTACAACTAACACCCTGCATTACACTATATACTGCAGGTGCTGAGTGTGACCTACATTTTATGGTCCATTGACATTGTTTGATACTGAATTTTGCATTTAGCTCCAACGTTAAGTTTTCGTTTTTACACTATTTCTCAACAAGTACAAGTGCTAGGACACTCATACTTGGATCATAGTTACAACTAATACCCTGCACCACATTATATACTGCAGATGCTGATAGTGACCTATATTTCATGGTCCATTGACATAGTTTGATGCTGAATTTTGCATTTAGCTCCAACGTTAAGTTTTCATTTTTACACTATTTTTTCAATAATTACTAGTGCTAGGACACTCATACTTGGATTATAGTTATATAATGCAGATGCTGAGTACTTTTTTTTTTTAGATATATTTTACTTAGATTTTTTGTTTTTGATTTTTTTTATAAATATGTTTTACTTAGAATTACTGATTAAAGTTTTGTGTGCAACTACCGTCAAGTTCATATCTCAAAAGTCACTTAATGTATTTGATCGAAACTTCACACAATACTTCCTACAATATTTCGTAGTCATTAAACCTACTACATTAACCAAGTTAGATAACTCTTGCATGAATATAATATTTTTTCTCTCTCCCATGTGTGTATAAACGGTCAAAGCGGACACGGCGAGACATATCATTCGGCGGAATTCTTGTGTTTTATCAGTTTACTTGTGCTCTTGAGATGATAGTTTTCTGGATGATCCATATGTAGGTATTACCGGTATTATCTAAAATAGCTTACACGTAATTAATCCACTTGTCGGATGAAGAAAATAATATTCCTAGCTGGTTGTATTCTTTAACAAGTTCTATGTTTTCGCCATTTAAATTAAAACTGAAGTTATTAGGTTTATTTGTACCAAAAATAATCACCTTTGCCTTACTCATATTAATTGATAATTCAATTTTGTGCAGTACAAATAAAAGTCATTTAATACATTTTGAGGTGTTGTAGGGTTATCACTTACAATAACTGTGTCGTCCGCATATAGCAAAATAAATAGTTTAAGGTATATATTTAAGTTGTCCAGTGGCTGGTTAAATTGGATACCGGTGTTATTATTTTCGAGTTCCGTTTCAAGGTCGTTTAAGTAGATTGAAAAATGATCAGTGAAAGATTCTCGTCTTGTCTTACCCCACAGTGACTTTTGAAGAAGGAGGAAATATTATCATTAGCAGCTACACAATATTTAATGTCGGAATTAAAAATAACTTGGAAAATATTACCGTTTATGCCATTTTTAATTAATTTACTACACAGACCTACCCTCCAAATACTATCGAATGCTGCAGAGAAATCTATGTAGGAGTAAAACAGTTTTTGCTTTTGTGATCTTGACGTATCTATTAAAAAAAATCAAAGTAAAAACATGATCGGTAGTAGGATATTTTGCCCGAAAACCAGCTTGGTTTTCTTTAAGAATATAATTTTGATTGAGAAATATTGTAATACGTTCATTTAAAATAGAAGTAAACAGTTAACCAAGACAACCTAGAATAGTAATAGATCTATAATTTGCTGAGTCAAGCGGAGACCCTTTTTCCCTAAAGATATGTTTAATGATTTCAATAAGCCAGCTATCCGGTAAAATTCCAGTATCGAATATCTTATTAAAAAGGTTACAAATGGAGTCATAATATGTTATGTATTTTTATGCAAAGTCATGCAGCGATGCTGCTTTTGAATTACTGCATTTATTAATCATTTTATCAATCTCTTCTATAGTAATAGGGCAATTTAAATGTTCATCTTTTAAATGTTTTGGTTCTTCCTGCTCTAGTATCGTTAGGGTTGCTAATTTTGGCTGAATTTACGTTTTTAAGATAATCATAAAATTCTTGAACATGAGGCATTTTTTTCAAGGGACGATTTATTAAAATTGTTGAAATTTTTCCAAAAGTCCTTAGGACGACCTGAGTGCATTTTCCTTAATTTATTTTCATTACGAGTTCTATGTTTATGCATATATGTGTTCATTATTTGTTTATAAAAACGAACAGCGCGGTTCAATTCTATTTTATTGTTTGCGTTATTATGTTACCGATATTTTTTCCGTGCGATGTTATATTTGCCTCTGTATTTATTACACTGAAGCCCGTACCACTGGTATTTATTTCTGTTAAAACTGGTTTGACTTGTATTTTTATAACTCCAATTATGTTGGGGAAATACTTTAAAGGCCGATTCCTTGAATAGTTTGGCTATGGTTTTGGTAATATTATTAATATCGTCTTTCGAGATATTTTCCGTTAAGTTATTTAAGGCATTCTCTATCGATGCTGTACGACCGTAACTGAGATTTTCGACGAATTTGCTTTTAAGTTCGTTCTTCCATTTAGGGAGTTTCGGGAGTTGGCCGGGTATTTCGTTTTCTTTGATATTACGGGCTTTCGTATCAGTCCGACGCTCATATTTAAGTTTATCGTCACCAATATATCTAAACAAACAATTAACAAATTACTGCTTAGAAATATATACTTATTTGGGCGTCAGCATTAACCAAATAATCATAACTTTCTGTAGTCAACGACCGTAATTCCGTATTTTTATATTTTGTGATGCTTTGCATAAATTTGTTACAGAATCTATTCAATTATGTCCTTGTTCTTGTTGTAAAATATTGGATTTGGTTAATGCATTCCATAGTTCACAACCATAAAAAGATTTTTGTATTACGATCGACTTATCATTGATAAAGGCAAATGAGCAAAACAATGTGGATGTAAGCCTCTATTAATATTTTAAATAGTTCCACGTAACTTGTCATTTGACAGTCGAACATGGTCACTGATATGCTTGTATTTGTCACATATAACACCTAGAGGTGTATAATTCTCAATTCCTTGAATAACGTTACTAGGTCCTAGTCTCCATGTCCTGTTGTTTTTATCAAAGTTATGTTTGGATTCACTAAAACGACGACAATAGCGTATTTTAATAAATAACAATCATATTTTCATTTTGTTGAATATTTGATGAAAATATCTATCATTTGATCTTAACCTGGTTTTGAATACCATTCAAGAATTGTATTGTCCCCTACGGAAGGACGCCAACCTTCAAGTTGAAAATGCAAAACATAAGGCCGCTACTTTCTATTTGTTTGATCAGGCCATCAATAAAAAAGGAGATATAATATTTGTGAGCTTTTACCGCCTTGTCTTATTCCTTGAAGAACATTGAACAACTCTGATACCGACCCCAGGTTTCGCACGTAACTATATATAGTACGGTACATATTAAAGAATGAGGTATAAAATTTGTAAGACAGCTATAAAATGTTTTAAACGTAAGTCTGTTATGCCACACCTTACCAAATGATTGGCGAGCAGCCATAAAGCAAACAAAAACCTTGCTATTGTGTATCCTGCCATGTAAAATACATTATTGTAGGACAAAGGAAGTCATCAGACATCCGCTACCTGACACCTCCCCCCACCCCCACTACCACCATCACCTTGTTGATGGTCCATCCTTATGTTTACCCCACCTCTATGTGATGTTATAATGGCACCTTTGTTCATGTTTGGTGGAATGTAACTTTGGAACAGCATAATTGTGTGTAATTTAGTTAAGATTTCCGCGAAGAATGTGATATTCGTTAAAACAGTATCAACCTCAACACCTTTGCCCCGTTTCCACGATTTACGTATTCCTAAGTCACATTTATGACGTCATCTGATCTTGATTGCGATGTTAAAGATCCAATGCTCGGAGGATTGTGGGTTAGATCCTCCGCCAAGGCTATGTGTTGTACCTTTTCCCACACATGCTTAGTACTGATTCTACACAGGAAGACTTCGAGTGCAACCACTTTACTTTAACAGTATCATAATATTAGTGAGAGACCAATGTTTAATGGTTTTGCTGTGATTGATTTAAGGATTAAAAGTCGAATTTTGAGTTTACATCAGGTAATGAAAAACATTGAGCCAGTTTAATGCTCGTGAAACATGAAGGGCTTCTCGGCAACATTAAACTAGTCATTTAGTTTTTATGTAAGATTAAGTATTTTGTGAATAATGATTTATGTATAATCTGGCCGGTATAGGCTACCAAAATATTATTCGGCGTCACCCTTAATATATTGGTTCCCGCGCGAAGTGCGCTCGTCCCAAATAATAATAGAATGCGATAACCATTCAGTTACTCAGTTCTGCCGTTCAAGTAAAATGTAAATAGTTCATATAAATAAAACACTTTCCTTTTTTTATTTAACATTGAAGTCTTTATAAGTGTATGCAAGTCATCTTGGGGACCACTTGCCTTTCTTATACCTCTTTTTAGCTCGACTTTTTGAAAAAAAAGGAAGAGCTATTGTCATGACCCAGGCGTCGTCTTCGTTGTCGTCGTCGTCATCGTCATCCGCCGGTTAAACTTTGTATCATTGTTTGAATTTGCCAGGTCCATTGTCCCATATCTACTTAGGTACCTGCCTGAGCCCAACCAAGACCCCCACCCTGCTGCCCATTTTTTTAAAAAAAGTGTTTTGTATTAAATCAAATACTCTGCCCAATTTCAACTTTGTTACCAACCCTCACCCATACGACCCCGCCCATATTTTTTTTCAATTTTGTTTTGTATTAAATAAAAAACTCTCCTATTTCAATTTTGTTACCGAACCCAAGATCCTCACCCCGCTCCCACCAAACCCCCCAACCCTTTTTTTTTTTTTTTTTTTTTTTTTTGTTTTGTATTATATCAAATACTCTACCCCATTTTCAACTTTGTTACCAACCCCAAGACACTCACCCTTACCCAACCCCATCCCTGCCCATTTTTTAAAAAAAAAATTGATTTACTTTAAATTAAATACTTTGCCCCATTTCAACTTTGTTACTGACCCCAAGAAAATCGCCCACCAAGACCCGCCCATTTTCCCCCTCTTTTTCATCCAAATTTTGTTTTGTTTTAAATTTAATACTATTCTGCCCCTTTGTTACCAACCCCAAGACCCCCACCCCCACCATTTGTTTTTTTTTAAATTGTGTTCTGTATTGAATTAGATACACTGTCCCTTTTCAACTTATTACCAACCCCAAGACACCCTCCACTCCAATACATACACTCCCACATCCACAACCAGATTTTAACAAAAAAATATATTAGATTAATAATACATTTCTGCTTAAGTACTGGCTAGCTAGCCTTAGCCAGACATAGACATAGTGTATATTCTGCCCTAATAGTCCTACTTGCACATACATGTATCTACTACTTTGCTAATATGGAAGATGCTTTCATTCATACAGATATATCTGTTTTTTCTGACGGTTCATTATAATATACTGTTCTGAGACAAGGCTAGAATAGTCGAGTTAACGTTGTTCTTCGACATCTCTATTTTTTGTGATTTTTTTTAACTCTGTTTTATTTTTTCAGTAGTACTATTGATTTTTTAAACTAACCACCATCATGTTTAAAAAGTTTACTTCACTGACTTTGAGCTACTAAACAGATTTGGAAAAAAAACGAGCGTCTGCACCCGCTTGCGGTGCTCTTGTTCAAACAGAAAATAGCCAAAACTCAGATCATACTTATTTGACGATATTTTTTCATAAAATGTGTAAACGTTTTAAACCATTAACACCATAAGGGCACTGATTATGTCCTGGTTAAGTCACTATGCGAAAAACTAGCTGATTGTCAAAGACATGCGCACTGTAAGCCAGGCACGAGTATATAACAAGACATGCGCACTGTAAGCCAGGCACGAGTATATAACAAGACATGCGCACTGTAAGCCAGGCACGAGTATATAACAAGACATGCGCACTGTAAGCCAGGCACGAGTATATAACAAGACATGCGCACTGTAAGCCAGGCACGAGTATATAACAAGAGCAGTTTTAAACACAAACGTTTACAACCATCTTTGTTCAAAGCTACATTTGTATAAGAGTAGGTCGGTTGTATTTCATCTCAAGAAAATGACGAACATGTATATCTATTTTTGAAAGAGATGTTTGGTTATCATCTGAATCTCATATGCGTGTTCATTATTAAGCATTTTCTTACGCCATATCTTTACACGAAACCATCACATCACTTGAATATTTTACATTTTTTTAATTGTGAAATGGAGGCGTTTGTCTGGGCAATCCAATTACATCAATGACTGTGTTGGCCTTCGCTTTCAAATATTTTATTGTATCTGCATCTAGTCTTTAATTGCTGCTGCTTCATGCATGTTGCCTGTCTCTACAAGATATGTTAACTGGTTAGACATAAGTGTGACTTTCAGAAGTTGAATAAATAAATGTCTAATTTTCACCCTAACACACAACATGTGTATATAAGCAATTATTTAATAAACACGTGCTGATGTACATAATTGATATGAAAATAGTATGACCATGTGTCTGCGGCATGGTTCCCCAGCGTAGCAGCACTCAGGGTACTGTCTTAAATAGACACCGTCGCGATATGACTGAAAAAAGGTTGAAAGCGCAGCTAAACATCCCGCAACATCAACAACCTCTAAATGATATACATTTTGTTATCTGAGGCGGTCTCGTTATAATCCCCGAGTTAATTTAATAATATTTTATTGCAAATTTTACACGTACAAAACATCAATTTGTAACACCAATAACGGATAAAATGTAAAAGGGTTGAGGGCTTAACAACATTAGTTACAGCCCTCCCCAATGCGTCAAAATGCACATACAAATTAAACTGACGATATTTTTTTATATACAAACAAACATATATACTTTCGAACAAGCATATCACTCACTAATACATGCTTACTACCCCCGATCGCTGATAAATGTCAAGACAAACAAACATCTGCATGATTGCATCACAATTTCAAGTGTTTGATCAGTGTTACCGATTTATATACTGAACAAAATAAGAAAAGTGCAATACATTTGACTGAGGATATTTCAAAGATGTCATAAAACCTTGGAATTAAGCCTCATGATTTGGTTGTTATTAGGTCAGGTATATTAGCTGCGGCGGTAGTCAGTGTTAAAACCGATCCTGTGTTCGGTATCAACGATCCCAGCTTTCCTGATTGGGCCCATTAATTAGCAATGTTCGGAAAGCCACAATTGAGCACGTTGATTGATCAGTTGCTTCAGGTAAAGTTTGAATTACGTCATAGTTTAGTAAGCGTTCAATTGCTATGAATTGAGGAACAGGCATAGAATTCCCTGTTTTTTCATTGGGGTTAATAGACCTAACTCAGGAGATATAGATTCGGGAGATATCAGGTTTGGGATAGACTAAGCTGTAGTCACTGTAAAAACCGATCCTGTATTTGGTATTAATGATATAGCCGTGTTGGGAGCGAATTGTGACAGATGGACGGGTTCACTGTATGACAGGTCTTCAGTACTTCCGATTTGCTAGAAATGCGTCCTCTCATTTTTTTCGCTTCATATACATATGCATTATTTCATTCCTTTTTATATCATTCTTTCACATATCTTTACAAAAGTATTAAGCTTTTCTTCAGCCGTCTATACATAAAATATTTGTCTACACGGAACACGTAAAACGTTGTCAATGTTACCTTGTTTGCCCTTGAAAATTGAGTACCGAACGGTAAACACTAACGGTTTTGGTGGCCGTCTTGAATTTCAGCTATTTTGACATATTCTTACTAATTTCTTTAAAATTTATTGTTTTTTTTTAATGAAACATAAAATTTTGTTTTTTTTAACAAGTAATTCTATCCAATACTAATACGTAAAACATAAATGATAATGGGTGCCATTTTGAATAACGGCAGTTTTGATATTTGATAGGGTTTCTTTGATAATACTTTGATAATTTGGTCGTCATGGATATTTGTCGCTGCAGAACGTGTTGAATAATATTTGCCGGCCATTTTGAATTTCGGACATTTATACATACTTTTATTAAATGTTATGAACAATGTATTGCTGTTTAAAATATGAGACAATGCTTTCAAAATGTTCAAAGTATACCAATAATGCTATTCTAATAAAAAATGAGCATTAAAATTAGGAAAAATGCATTTTGAAAGAAGAAAAAACCGGCAATTATTACTGATAACCGCCATAATGCGACTACTCCAAGGAAGCATTTTCAGTTCCCAATGGTGATACTATGCCTATACTATAATATAAAGTTATACGATTTTGGCGGTCATCTTGAATAAAAGTCATTTGGACATTTTTTAATCGTGTTTTTTTAAGAATATTTTTATTCTATCATTACATGAATGTACATATACGAAACATTCTTAATTTAACTTTGTTCAATGATACAATCGCACTAAAAGGTAACATAAAAGTATTTGAATGGTATTTTAATTTTCGGCTATTTTTGCCGATTATTATTGAATTTTGATCCAGAATATAATATTGCTTTTATAATATACTAGACATTTGCCAACACAAAATATGTTCACATTTTCATTTTGTCTTTTTTTTTGTTACTTCTACTAAAGGGAAATCAAAATATTATTCTGGCGGCCATCTTGAATTTTGACCATTTTGACCATATTTGTTCGCCCAGTTGTTTATACCCTGATCTGCATTGAGTACGAGGTTCACACATCTACTTAAAAAATATCAGTGTCACTTTCGTGTAGGGTTTATTAAAAAAAAGCACGTTAGACAAATTTTGAATCCAGGCTGATAGAGAAAACTTGAAAAATATCCCTTAAATACCTAATATTGCGATATACCTATTACGGCGAATGCCCGTATTATAACAATATCCAAGACATGCGCAAAGCTCCAACTTCCGTTAGCCTCGGCATTGTTTACATTTCGTACCGGCAACTGTTTATTACTCAGCACACTTAAATAACTTTATTACTGTTTATTATTGAAGCCATTTTTACATGGTTGAAAAAGTGTAAGACTCGCGGTGATAGGTATGACTAGTATAAATGGTAAATAAACCGTTTTTTCTGCGGTGATAATCTGTCCCCGTATTAACCTATATTATGGAACATGACATAATTTTGTTTTGACACAGTTCCCTCTGAGTCACCCGATAATTTTGATAACATCATAAAATAAACCCGCGACAGCTGAATTTGTTCTGCTATCTATGTCAGAGCATGCATACCTAGGATGTAAATTGACCGTTTTGTACTGAGCTAAGATCTGGACACATAATGGTTGATTGATTAGATATTTAGCGTCATTTTATGCCTCGATGGCTAACAGACGATCAGTTAGCCTAGCTACTATTGATTGGGATCCTGAAAGATTAACCAGTACTCGAGCACATCCCATCTCCGTAAGTAACTGATAACCTTCCCATTTGAATCAGCGGTGAGAGACAAATGATAACGTGACACAATGTCGTTTATCAATCATCACGGAGACTGTTGTCGAGCGAGGATTCGAACTCACGAGCCCTGGATTGATAGTCAGACGCGTAACCGACTCAGCTAATCGGGCCCGGCTTAGTTTTTAATAAAGCTTTACTAAGGGAATAAGAAATACCTTCACATAATGGACTATCATTGCATTTTGTGTTGTGTTTTTCCCCTATATAAAACTACCCTGGAAGTATCAGTGCTAAACCCGACTCTGCAGAACCAATGAACACAGAATGGTTATAACAAACATGTACAATACATTCCATATAGGAGAAACGACAGCTGGGGTCGCCGCCGTCTAACGATCGGTGTTATACCCGTCACAAAGAGTCTTTATTGCTTACGTGCACCAATGTATAGTTCTTTGCGATGGCTAATAAGGGAAATATTTAGATCTGAAGTTGCACGATTTTGACAAGAAATGTGAAATTGTCACTCTTTTTCTAAATCTATTTTATGAATTATTTCAATCATCTTGCGATCTGAAGCAATTTTAGTCGACACTGGGTTCTTGAAATGGGATTTAATATCTATAATGGATTAAAAGGGTCCCAAAATGGAAAACATTGTGAAATTTAAAAAATCTTCTTCTCGGAAACTAATGACCCGAATTTGCTCATATTTGAGTTAAATGATCCCTATGAATAGAGGTTTCAAATAAAGGGGCGAGGGTATATTGCGCTCTAACAAGGGGACTTTAATTTTTACATCGGAATACTATTGGAAAGTAGTAAACTGTTTTCTTATCAAGGTAGTATTCTGTTCATTTTGATGTCTGTAACATTGTTTAGTCACTGGGATTTTGTATCCATAAGACCCTTTTAGGGGCTAAATAAAAACAAAATTTGAATACTTAAATCTCCTTCTCAAGAACCGGCGAGTCAGATTTGTTCATATTTGTAATCATAAATGATCTCCGTGTATAGTAGAAATTTGTTCAAATGAATGGGGCAGCACCCAGTAGGACTTTTCATATTTACAATACAATGATAGAATTATTTTTATCATCTGTTTAGGAATTATTTTAATCATGTTATGACATGAAGATTTGTACCTGTTGCGACTAGGTCCTTTAATTTGGATTATGTTTCAATAAAGGGACAGCAGGGGCCCACAAGGCGATGCCTTGTAAATTTTCAAAATTCTTCTTCGCAAGAACTGACCATTCAAGTTTGTTCATATTTGATTTAATGATATACGGTCCGATTAGCGAAGTCGGTAGTGCGTCTTCTGACAATCAATCCAGCGGTACTGGTTAACTTTTCAGGACTCCAGAAAACAGTGGTTTGGTTAACTGATCGTCTGTTAGCCCTCGAAGGCATAAAATGACGTTAAGCATTGAATCAATCAATCAATAAATGATATATATGAATAGTGACTTAAGTGTGTTTAAGCAAACGAGCAACGTCCACTGGACTCATTCAGAAGACTTTGAGTAGGAATACAATGGGAAACCATTGTAGGCTTACTCTATTCAAAATGTAAATATGAGCAAATTTGGTTATTTTTGGCCTCATTTTTGATAATTTGGAATCCCTCAATATCAAAGCATAGAACGCTACTAAAATATGGCAAAGTTTTTAGTTTAACATTATACCACACATGTACATGTGTCTACATCGAAATAGGAATTCGGCCGGGACCAGATGTGGTGTTCCAGCCAGCCGTGTTTGAGCCACCGAGCTATAATGAAATATACACCACTTACGCCCCCTCCCTTAGTTTAATGAACCAACAATGGCCTTCAAATTTGAAATTTATGTCAGATGTTTGGACGGTTTCACTTTTTGATAAACAAACACTGACAAATGAACTCAACTTTCATTTGTTTTATCGAGAGCATTCCATTAGTGTCTCAATGGCGACCTTTCTGCACTGTACGGACCTCCAAATACTAGTTACTTTGACTTGTGTGAAATTACGCATAACCTTTGGTACATGTGTTTATATGTTTACGTAATACATTGTTTAACAGAAATTTAAAAAAAATGAAACCTGTTTTCTAGTCTGAAAATAAATAATAACGCAACAGTAATAATACATGAGCTGAAACAAAACTGTGAAAGTCATTTAAATAAATATGGTTATAGATTATATCTGGTTCAGTGTATAGCAGGACTGGGTTAAGTTCAGTTAAACGTTTGATAAAGTTAGCTAATGATTTTTCCTGGACACTGGCTCAGACTCACATTAGCACGCAGTACGCGATCGTTTTAAGAAACAGGCACTAAACGTGTTTGCTGTTTAACGGTGCTGAACGCAGCCCAGATAAACAGTCCTCATATTGAACTTGACACCATTTCAGGTGAACTCGTGAGTATGACATTAATGAAAACTGTTTGCAAGTACGTCAGAATGATCCTATAGGTTATCAACACAATTGAAGGACGTCCTATGAAGTGAAATAGCTCGGAAACCAAGGAGTCCGACTCCATTATCACGCTTTGACTTTAGGTCAAAGTCTTAAATGTAGACCAGACAGCGTTTTCTCATACTACCAGCATATGTTTTTATTTCAAACTAATATGTACAAACCAGTTTATTAAAAAGTCTTATACGAAATAATGACGTCACAACCTCACTATAAGTTTGATGACCTGCCCCGATCACCGCTTCAAAAGGCGAACGCTGCCAGAGAACAGAGCATCTGTATAGCTGCCAACAGTGCAATAATTTAAATACTCGTTAAAAAGTCAAATAACTTCGTAAAATGTATTCTTATATAATACTTGGTAAGAATTATTTTATGTTAAGCCATTAATGACGAATACCTTTTGGATTTATTAATATTATTGTATTAAGACTGTACAATTTTTGTTTACAGAAACTTTAAAACTTAAAAGTAAGATTTTTAATCTTTCATTGGTAACATTAGTATGATAGTATATACTTTTCAGTATTTGATAAAAAATACCATTTTGATTATTCTTTTGTTTCAGGTTTTGTTGTTTGTGTGTTTTTAAACATTCATACAGAGGCATTAAAATACCCTATTACCACAATTCAGGAAGATGGCGGCGACGGCGACGACGGCGGCGGCGACGGTAAGACTTACTTGCTAATTACATTTATTGTAGTAATATATACAAATTTACTCATATTTGAAAATAATTAATATGAACGAAAAAAAAAAGTAGGAAAGTAAAGGGGGTGTTTAAATTGTCAATGCGAAGTATACATTGTAATTGAGGTCTTGAATAAAAATTCCGCCCGTTCACAATTTGTATTCACAAAAAAAACAACAAAATCGACATCATCATCATCATCATCATCATCATCATCATCATCATTGTTGTCGTCATCCTCCCCCCCCTCTCTCTCTCTCTCTCTCTCTCTCTCTCTCTCTCTCTCTCTCTCTCTCTCTCTCTCTGTCCTCTGGTCCCCTGCTGTTCCAACTAAAATACTTATCAGTCTTTCGGGGATGAGACTTTAACAAAATCGAGGTCCCATGTTTCGGTGCTTTACACCGAACATGTCAAAGAACAAGAGACGCTACAAAAAGGTATTCTGTATCTCTGCACTATCCTCCAAAAATCTAAAATTACTATTACTCGCCCATACGAAAAACCGTTAGCGACGAAAATAAAATCATCATCTATATGAGAATACAGAAAGAAGTACGTGACTTGGCTGCCCCAGCTTGTAAAGGGTGTGGATTGGTTCACTACAAAATATTGTATAATAATGCATATGCGTCTCACATATATATACATTTATCATGCAAACACCATTCTTTACAATATTACAAGATACGAGTAATGTCATAGCAAAGGCTCATTATTCAAACATATTGTTCATGCAATAAACCATCACAATGTACACATTATCGCCGATACTCCATGGAGAATTGTCCCAAGGATATTTGCCATTTAGAACAACATGATATTGCCAAAATTTTATACACCGATTGCTTTTAATAATGGAGAGTATGTGAATTGGGCAAGTTTCGCTGATCATAAATAGCTTTGTAAATATCATAAATTGCTGGTTAAATATTTTCCATACAGATAATTTAATGTTAAAGTAATTATATCAACTTCTGGTAAAAGATTGTGAAATTGGTTTTAAAAATTGGGCGAGTAATGCCAAAATATCATCGGAGTACGGGTGTTTGGGAACACCAAAATCAAATTGGAAATATCAAATTTCAATTATAATAAGTACATTTTTAATATTTTAAACGGTTATTGATATATGAAGATAAAACTAAAATCGTCCTTCCTAGTTTATAATAAAAATATTATCGGATATTCACGCGACACCGATATCGAAAATTGGGTATGATTCCATACTCACAAACCGTAGTCTTCGTGCCGAGACTTTACGATTGTTACGATTGTCTGATTTAAGAATGTTGTGTTAAAACTGATTAACGTGGCTATCTAACAATTTCAGATGGTTCTGTCAAGAATAATCCATGTGATACTTTTGCACCAACCCTAGAAGATGGTGCACCTATACGTAAAAGACGATTTCTGAGCAACATCATAACAAGAGTTAAATGTGCATGTGAGTAGATTTTCTTTACAAAACACGAATATACCAGCAAACACATGGATTAATAACATAGCTACCAGGGTAGCGCCTTCACACTTCTGAACGAATCTGACTAAAATAATTGTGTTTTGTTTAAAAAAAAACAATTTTATTTTCAAATGTATGGATACATTTATCAAACATTAAAGTTCTGATTGTACATTCAACATAAACCTGATATCGGCGAAAACCGGCTTCGTAATGTTTTTCGGTTAACAGGTTGTTCGTCCGACGCCTGTTTCCTGTATTAGTGATTTGCCCCTTTTCAATCCGAGCCCTCCTCCCACTTTTCATTTTTGTTTTTCTATAACATTAATTTCTCTGCCCATTACAACTTTGGTATTGGCCCATTACTTACCTTTCCCCCTTCTCACCTCCACCCTGCACACACGTATCTACTATTTTGCTGATATTAAAGATAGTTTGATTGATAAAGAAATGCCGGTTTTTCTAATGTTTCATACTTTTATGTTTCATAATTTTATTTTTCTATGACATGGCTAGAATAGTCGAATTAATTATACTCTCCTAAAGCTTGTAATCTGTCCCAGAACTTGATATCTCCCGAATCGGGTCTATTTACTCCAAATAAAAAAGCAGGGAATGCTATGCCTGTTCCACAATTCATAGCCGTTGAACGCTTACTATCAAACTTTCCCTAAAGCAATTGATCAATCAGCGTGCTCGTAACAATTGCTGTTTACCTGACCCGGGAGAGCTGAGTTTGTTCTGCATACTAGACAAGATGATTCCAAATTCCTTATCGAAAGTCGCCTTACCGCACTGCCAAACACCGTGAAGGCTCGGCAGCAATTGTAACAAAGTCATGATGATGACACAGAAAATGACTTGCTTGTGCAGACAGAGCAGGCTGAGACGTGCTGGTTTAGTCGTTAATCTGTAGTTTAAATATTTACATAGAAATGTCACGTGGACGTGACATGGCCCATTTTGCTGCTTGTGATCGTAGCAATTACGTGTATGTAAAACGTATTTTTATATTATAATGCAGCGAACTAAAAGCGGAGCGGTAGTGCAGTGGGTGTCGAGTAGACTGCTCGCTTCATATGTCGCGGATTTAATCCCATTCTAGACTGTTTAGTGTCTTAAAATTAACTGGGTCTTTACAGGAAGCTGGCTCGGGAGGGACTCGTTTCAACTAAGAAGTAACTGAAGTTTTATAATGCTGTATATTAAGTTGCAATGTTATCATTTAAAAAACAATATGATTTAATTTTCTAAAACACCGATAAAAACAGATTAGAAATATTTGTCACACTTTTTGTCATGTATGACAGCGAATATGCAAAATATGATACCTTTCATTTATTAATCAGAGTTATTCTCCATTCTGAAATAGAAACAACAGATAGAGACAGTCTGCATATATTGGAATTCTAATGCATGTATATATAATTTTTAGGACTAAACTTAAGTGAAAATTTTAAAAAGTGTGGTGTGTCCCTTTAAAGCAAGCATAAATTGGTTTCTTGCAAGACATAGTATTTCCAAGTATCCGGTATTTCCCGATTCAAGTTTGTTATACCATAATGAAAAATATATGGAATTTCCCGCCTGTCCCAAAATGCATTGCACTTTAACGCGTATTTGACATTATAAATTCATGTCATAAAGTCATGTTACGATGCTATTGATAACCTTTAGATGATACTATGTGACCTCAAACACTCATTATGCAACCAAGAACAGAGAAGTAAAACACGCACATAGTAATTTTACCGCGTAATAATCACGATGTGTCAAGCACTTATCGTGCTGACTAATGTCTGCCATGTCGTGTTGGCAAACTGGCGGGGACATGATACCACAACACGACAACACGTAAAGATAAGATGGCTACGGGTTCAGTCACAAGTCATGATCAGTATTCGGTAGCTTGGTGACGGACATTTTAACAACTCGATTTTATTATCTGCATACCAACGTTTTTTTTTACATTAAGGACACTTTATTATGAACTTTTTCCACTGAACATTTTGTACACGATATGAATCAATGCTGCACATTTCCCCGTATATGCTAATACTAGTATTAAACAGTAGAGTGTCACATGATAGATATACTAGTATAAGTTTTAGACAGGAGTTCTATATTACCATTGTTAAAATCAAGGATTTATATATAAGGATAGGAAACTTGCATCCCCTGACTTAATGCTGATAAAATAGCATACAAAGTATTAATTATTTGACAAATAAATCATTCTTTATTCACAAGCAACGCTTTTTTGCGCATAAAATGTAAGTTGCTTGTAATCTTAGATGTTTTAAAATGTTTTGATCTCGCAAAATGATCTTAAATTAAAGATATTGAGGTTTGAAGTAAAATTTCTCGTACGTTTTTGTTATTTTATCTGCAGTTTACACATTTTGTAATCAAAAGTACTTCAACAGTTTTAAACACAAATTGTTGGGAATGGTATTGTTTTGATGAGAATTAGATTCTGCAATGTTAGAATTTGGATTTGTGTTCTTAGACAAATGGCAGTGAAGCCAATTAAAAACGAGATATTGCGAGATTTTGCGTGAATACGCTAGCGTTCACAATTTGTTGCTTTTACTTCTCTATATAATTCCGTGTTAGAATGGACCATTTATATTCAAGATTACGTTGAGCTGAATCATAATTGGAAGATAATAAGGTCTAACAGACAATTCCATTTTATGTTCAACATCATTTTTATAGTCACGTTTCAAAGTTTTCCAAAGTACCTGTTATGTCGACTTTCTGTTATATGTAACATGTATGGAACATACATTGAGTTATTTAGAGTTCAGTCCCTAGTTTCACGTTAACATTTCAACTTGAGATTTCCTTCAACTCAATTTCTTGAAATACTGTAACTTTATTTACATTGAACATCTTGTATGCTTTGCTTTGCCATTTAGTAAAGATGTGTTCTGACTTCACTTATGCGGGGTCATTTAATGTGTTATGTGTTCAAATAATCATTTCGAGAAATGGGATACCGGGACCTGGCAAGTAACTTCTTCGTTAGTTTACGTACAGTTAAATACTTTGTCAGATACAATAACGATATCTAATTTGTATTACAGCCTGGCTGGAATGGGGAGCATACAGCTTGTGCTCGGCTACATGTGACCTCGGCTTCCGCTCGAGGTCGCGTCATTGCAATACAGGTCACCTGGCAGATTGTGCACTTCATAAAGGTCATTCACACGAGACTGTAGCTTGTAATAGTGATCCGTGTCCAACAGGTAGGCACGCACGTGTAACCCGTTGACCGCTGTGTTTAGTAGGGTCTATATGTTTGAAGTTTCATTTAAACACAAGCAAGTCAGCAAATCTTTATTTTAATTTATTAGTTCAAAGGTTATTTTACATACCCTAAACAAGCCAAAAAAACCCACATTATTGAATGTCAAATAGTTTAGAAATAATAATTTTTTATATATTATGAACAAAATAAGCATACGCACGGCTGTTCCTATTGAATTAGCATTGGGTAATTTTAACAGATGGACTATGTTTAAGTTAATCATTTGGTCATTGGGTGTACATGCAGTGCATTTAGTGATAGATATTTCATTGTTTCATTGATCTAGTTGCACCTACACCAGCACCAATAAACGGCGGTTGGTCATCTTGGTCAGTATGGACAGTGTGCTCAGCGTCTTGTTCTTCTGGTATCCAGAACAGGGATCGAACTTGCACCCACCCTGCACCCGCGTCAGGTGGATTGTACTGCGTGGGGACATCTGTGGATATTCGAACATGTAATACACAAAACTGCCCTTGTGAGTATAAAATACATCAAATGTATGTTAACCTTTGATACTGTCCTACTTTCTCAGCCAATAATATCACTCAAATTTTACAAAATAGACTATTCTATTTTACATAGAATGTCATGACTGCTGGTAGATGTTGACCTACTTGCTTAGCCAATGAAATGACTCCATGAACGAAAAAGTACATCATGAGCCGGTTAGAAGTCACATGGAAATTACAATGATTTAACTTCTAGCCTGTAATTAAAAGAGACAGTCAGACACTTTCAAATTAAATAGCAACAGTCTCATTAGTTATTTGTTCACGAGTGTCGAATTTATGATCATCCAAAATAATTGTTCTGCTTTATGACATGCGGTGTATTTATTTTTTCTGTGATGCATATTGCAAATGTTTAATAACTAAGTTAAATGACGTCATTACGTTCAAAATGCAACACATGTGTATGACATATCTTAATTTCAATTACTATGGTTACAGTGGACGGCGCCTGGTCGACTTGGTCTAACTGGACAGAATGTAGCAATTCCTGCGGCACGGGGTTCCAAAACAGAGTCCGGACCTGCTCAGCACCAATTCCGTCAAATGGTGGTCATGATTGTGTCGGCGATAGTGCCGCTTTTCAGAAGTGTAATGACCACGACTGCATAGGTAAACTTACAGATTTATAGAAATTAACAAGCAAGACCAAATAAAAAATCGTTGAAGCTTACAAAACAAGCTTATCTCAGTCAGACAGCGTGGCCCAGTGGTAGATCATCGAACCCTGGATCGGAGGGTCCTGGGTTCGACCCTCCACGTGGCTATGTGTGGTGTCCTTGAGCAAAACACATTCTACCCAGGAATCGAGCGTGATTTGTATAAGTTGTAGTAACTTGTTTCACAATTAAAGTAAAATAAATAAGTTTAAACATACTTAATTTATTTGAATTGCCACGCTTTTGTCAGTGATTATAATGGCTAATAATATTTGATCCACACAGAACAATTCTGGAATGATGCAATGTGAAATTAAACCTTCTGCTAATAAAAATAAAGATTTTATGACACAAGTTTACATATTTTTTGGTCACCCATATCAACTTTCGAAACAGTAATTAATTATGTGTATTGTGTGGTGCCACTTGTTTTGGCTCAATATCGTAATTTGTGGCCTTTTGTAATCACGGAGCTTTTAGGACTAACTGGTATTCCGTTTACATTTTAGTCTTGATCATATGCGACGCTTACGTTTCTAAAAGACCAACGTCTTGACAAGTTCGGCCGAGAATAAAAAACATTTTTATTTAGCGAAAATCGAATAACGTTTTTGATTGGTTGATTCAAGCAATCAGACTACCTTGGAGATTTCCGTAGTATTTCAAAAGAGAATTGATTGGATGTTTATTTATGTCTTCATTATTTCTAAATTTTTAGATATTTTCTTTGACAAAGACCTTGTACAAGATAACTGCCATGAGTTCCGTCCGAATAAATATTTTAAATTTTATTATAATATTGATTCAGCCAATCAGATCATACTTCCAGATCCAAACGTTTCTTTTGTCTGCACAACTTGTCAAGACGTTTGTCTTTTAGAAAATCAAGCGTCGAATATTATCAAGGCTATTTACATTTCAATCTCATAGTCGTTTTATAAGGGTTGTATTTGTTTAGGATTAAGCTTATTTTTTTACAATGTTTGCAAAATACACAAATAACTAAATAACTTTTATTTATTAGCATATTGTAAATGCGTAAAAATAGTATAAATTTATTGAAAGATTTAAAAAAACACACAGGAAAACATATAAACAACGATATTACTTTCAAAATGCAACACGAGTGTATGAAAGTTTTTAACTCTTTTTTTAGATGTCATGGACGGAACAGTGGACGGAGGCTGGTCAACTTGGTCTAACTGGACAGAATGTAGCAAAACCTGTGGCACGGGATTCCAAAACAAAATTCGGACTTGCTCAGCACCAACTCCGTCACATGATGGCCAAGATTGCGTCGGCGACAGTGCCATTTTTCAGAAGTGTAATGAACACACTTGCATAGGTAAAACAAGTGTTTGTAACTGTTTCATAGAAATTTACAAGCAAGTTCAAATCATTTAAGCTAAAAAGACTTATCCCAGTCCGCTTCGTGTGAAAGTACTTCTTATACCCTTTAAAATGCTTTATAATCTGGGCCCGATTAGCTCAGTCGGTAGCGCGTCTGACTATCAATCCAGGGGTCGAGTGTTAGAATTCCCGCCTGACAACAGTCTCCGTGATGACTGATATACGTCATTGTGTCTCATTATCATTCGTCTCTCATCGCTGATTCAAGTGGGAGAGTTATCAGTTACTTGCAGAGATGAGGTGGGCTCGAGTACTGGTTAACTTTTCAGGATCCCAGAAAACAGTGGTTAGGTTAACTAATCGTCTGTTAGCCGTCGATGGCATAAAATGACGCTAAATATTCAATCAATCAATTAGTCAATATAAAAACCGAATTGCATTATTTCCTTTTTGTTTCGGTCAGTGCTTCTAAAAGACCCTGTTACCAAATACTATTTACTTTTAAAACTGTTTTATCTGCTTAAACTGTTTTATCTGCTAAAACTGTTATATCTGCTTAAACTGTTATATTTGCTATAACTGTTATATCTGCTGCAGAATGGTCACCTTGGCGTCCACTTGGTTCGTGTAGCGTAACGTGCGGTAATGGTATCCTCATTTACACAAGAAGTTGCAGCTCGGGCAACAACGATGATTGTAACGGGAGCGCTGACAACATCGGGATATGTCAACAACCTGCTTGTCCAAGTGTGTAATATTAAACATTTATTATCAGGCTGCGTTCAGCACCTTTAAACAGCAAACACATTTTAATGCCTGGCACCCTAAAATTGTTGTGAATTGTGTGTTGGTTGAGCCAGTGTCAAGGAAATATGTCAGCTGACGTTACCAAACTGAACACAACCCTGAAAGACACTATAATGATTACGGGTATATCTAAGCAAGTTGTAGTAAATTTCTATTGTCCAGGAGATCATGTTTCAACAAGAAAGTTTGGATTTTTTAATAATTTTTAGCGGCATATGATATAAATTAAGTATGTATCAGAAAATTGAATATTTTAGTGTATGTGTTTGTCTTGTATTCTGAATTAAGTCTAAAAAATCTTTACAACTAAAATTGATTTTGAATGGGCAGATGTAGAGTTGCCAAAAATAGCATACTTTTAGAATTTGCCCACCGAAGTAATCTTTATAGGACATTTCCAAAAGAATTCCAGAGATTGGAGTAATAAAGATATTTTTAAATATCACTCAGTAATTCTTAAAATTATACGAAATATATGTTTTACTCAATAAATTGTGATCAAAAAATAAAAAGACAGTATTTGACTAAATCAAGCACTGGAACAATAGATATTTTCGTAAGTTAACACAGTTGCTTTTGATGTTCTTAGTAGTTTACTCACTTAAAAGTTGCGTTTGTTTTTTGTTGTTTTTGTGAAATAGTCATTCTTTGTTTATAAAACTAGTTTAAAACGTTCTATTTCAAATCTGACAGTTGCTGAATGTTGACACTTAATTGCATGTACACTTATATACATGCAGAATGGTCATCCTGGAGTCCTACTGGTCAATGCAGTGTGACGTGTGGTAATGGAACAATGGTATATACACGGAACTGCAGCACAGGGAACGACACAGATTGTATTGGGTCTGCAGTGGACATACACCCATGTGAACACTCTGCTTGCCCTGGTACGTGCTAAAATACGATAAGCCTTCACTTGTTTATTTTATATGTTATGATCAGATGCGATAGCCGTGCCGTAGGTAAGTGTTCGTTGCTACCGTGGTCGACCGAATGCGTTATAAATGTCAATTTCTGCCACTTCTTGTGGGCAATTAATCCAGAGAACTGCAAACAAATAGTTTAAATACATCAAAATAATATAAACCATACATATTTACACCCCAACTCCCATTGTGGTCCAGATATTATTACCAACAGAGTGATTTGTGATTACAAAACAGTTATACCATGCACAGATATAATATATAGTAGTTTTTGTCTACTGATTTCGTGTCCATGTAGACACGTACTCTCTAAATCTTAAATATTTGCTTGTTTAGATTTTATTTACCCTCGTGCTACAAGCCTTAAATATGATCATTTTCGGCGTTCATATATGTTTTTTTGCAACAAGTAAGTCGTTCGATGCAGGTCAGTTATCCTTTTCCCTCATTCACCCGCTTTTGGCAGTAAAGACAGGGAGGCTGATTTGCTGTCTGGAGGCATTAAAGGCCATATGTTTTTATAGTAAACTGAATTCAAAATTAAAACTATAATTTATAATTGGCTGTTGCTGAATGTTGACACTTAATTACATGTACACTCATATACATGCAGAATGGTCATCCTGGAATCCTGGTCAATGCAGTGTCACGTGTGGTAATGGCACAATGGTATATGCACGGAACTGCAGCACGGGGAACGACACAGATTGTATTGGGTCCGCAGTGGATATACACCCATGTGAAAAATCTGCTTGCCCTGGTAAGTGTTAAATCTGGCCGCTAGTTTATATTAGTTGTTATAATTAGATGGGGTAGCCATGTGGTGGGTAAGTGTTTGTTACAACCTTAGCCGATAAAAAGCATTGCAAGTGTTAATTTCTTCGACTCTTGTGGGCAAGCAATTCAGAGAGCAGCAAACCAATATTCTTTTTTTTCGTTTAAATACACCAACGCAGTAAATAACATACTTATTTTCACCCCCTCCCATTGTGTTCAAGCAATTATTAACAAGGGTTTGATTTGATTTGATCTTTTCTTTCCTCCAGTTAGGAGAGCATAGGCCTAAACATTTTAGAATCAAGGGTGAGATTAATGGTTACAAAATAGTGGTACCATGGTCAGATATAATATATACTTAGTCACTGTAGACCTACTGATTTCTTGCCCAAGTAGACAAATATTTTCTTAAATCTGAAATATTTGCTTGTTTACTTTTTATTTACCGTTGCGGTAAAAGCCTTTTCGGCATTGACATATTTTATGCAAAATGTTAGTTATTCTAGTTACCTCTTCCACGTCACCCCACCTCCCTTTATTTCGTCAAATAAGACAGGGGGCTATTTTGCTGAAACGTCTAGGCCCTAATATGTTTTAATAGTAAACTAAATTCTATATCAAAACTTGGAAATATATACTATGCAATTTTATTCTTGTGTTTTCCCCCAATTTTCAATGTTGTTCAACCATATGCATCTGTTTTAAGAATGGTCAGCATGGAGAACTTCCGGTCAGTGCAGCATTACATGCGGAAACGGTAAAATGATAAACACACGGACCTGTAGCACAGGCAACGATGGAGATTGTGTAGGAATTTCGCAAGAAATTACGTCTTGTGAGAGGATGCCATGTCAAGGTGTGTCTAACACTTAAAAAAAAATATTTAGTTGCCGCAATTTGATTTATCACTGATTTTCAACTAAAACAATTCTTTTGATGGATAAAATGTCTAATTTCAAAGGGTAAGAAAAATAAAGAAATAAGGCAATGTATACAGAAAGTCATACTGTACAAAACGATGTACTGTGGTTAACACATGTTAAAAATTTTTTTTTATCTATATCTAAAATCTTCAAAGTTGAGTGATAGTATAAGGGTAATCTGTAAGCTTTAATCATTATATATTGATAGCAATAATATGTTATATACGTTAGTTGACGGATCGTGGTCTGATTGGTCAGTGTGGAACACGTGTTCAAGGTCATGTGGTACAGGAGACACTGTCCGCACGAGAACGTGTGACAGTCCAGTTCCGGCCAATGGCGGTGCCGACTGTGTTGGTGATAAGATGGAAGCCAATTCCTGCCAACTTATGTCCGAATGTCCAGGTATATATAAACTTCTATGTGAATAACTTGGCATACTAAAAATTGAACAAACGTTTTCACGAATATTGCAAATTTCAAGCAACATTACAACTTCAAAAGTCTGATAATTAACTTCCTAATATTATGATAATAAAAGTAGTTACAAAATAATGAATCGTGTAAAGAATTTAAAAAGGTGTCCACTGGGTCCTCCTGTTGTTTAAGGCGCTGTCTCAATATCTCTTACCTCTCATCACTGAGGTGGTAAGTTCGAACCTAACTCCCGTTTAAAATACATTTTGTAAGAACGTTTGGCAGCTACTTAAGGAAGGATGGTGGGTCTACTCATATTCATTCAAACGTCTTCTTACACCATTTTAAACTGAATATGCCATGTTTCAAACAAATGACATTAAATCCCAGGAAAACAGTTGTGTACAATCATTGAAATATTAATAATAGGTGATGTGTGTATGCAATAAGCCATTAACAGTGTTTAGTTAAAGTGCAAATTAAACATTTCTAAAATGTTTTATACTTTAAAGAATGATAAGTGCTATATGTTTGTACTGATCCATTAACAAACCGTGTCTATTATGTCCAAAATGTTCTATACCTTACAAATGGTCGCGCAATGGTTCGGTAGTAGTTGTAAATGCAATCCATTAACGAAGAGTATCTAGTTAAAATACAACTTAAAGATTTCTATACCTTACAGAATGGTCACAATGGTTTAGTAGTAGATGTTCGTCAAGCTGCGGCAAAGGAATCCAAGATAGACTGCGACACTGTAGTTCAGGTCATGACGAAGACTGCAACGGTCTAGCCTTTGAGAAATTGGAATGTAACGACGGGCCGTGTTGAAGAGACGAGACCACTGATCAACATGCGTATCATTTACTCACTGCATATGGTGCCATGCATTTAGAATGATCTATATTGTAAAGAACAAACAATGGATGTCATGCTTGAGTTACATGCCACTCTCACGAAGCATAGGTTAAACAGTTAGATTCGCATACATATCAACCTCTGCCAGAAAAGAGAGTGTAAATCTGCTTTCTTCTATTTTACATCGAATTCATCGTTAGAATCAACAATCAATCAAATCATCGCTTAGTTTAGTTAAAAAAAATTTTCGTTGCTTCTTTCGGAGGGGATTCAAAGCAGCTGGCCCGTGTACAGGAAAAGCCATACTCAATGTATGTAAATGGTCGCACTCAACGTCCATTTCAAAGAGTGATGCAAATACCCGTTAACCTCCATCGGAAACGAGGCTTCCTATAATAATCAAGAGCTAATTGCTTGAAGTAATCTAGGAAGAAAAACACATGCGTGCAATACTGTAGTTATAGGAATAGACCATATATGTTGATTAATTATACAAAACCAACACTTACTTTAAAAGTGGGGGTTCACCTTTAGGCAATATACCGAAGAAACCATCTCTAAGGTTGTAAAGTATAGCTGAAAAGTATTGGCCGGATTCAATGCTGAGAAAACATTTGGCCAAACCCTTTTATCTATAATAGCATATGATTTATATGTACAATATATAATTTAATGTATAAAGTTATCATTTACTAATTCAAAATAATAATTGCAATAGGGCTACATGCTTAGCATGGCCTCTATATATTCTTGTACTTTCGTTTTCGCTTCGACAATATGCATATTATATCATATCGTGATTATTATTGCACTATTTAATGGACTGAAATAAATTATTGATCCTTATAGGATCATTTAAGGTTGTATGTGATGTTGGTTGCAGCTGTTTGTTGCATGTATAGTTGTTAACATTATCTCCAAATATTGCCATGTTCTCAATATCACCTTGCTTTACAAGGTACATGGCATGTTATATTATATTTGACAGGGTTATTTATCTATATGAATGTCATAAAAGACGAATATCATAAGGATGTTTCGCTATATGCTGAGATATCGGTTAGGATCAGCTTGTACGTTTTGTCTGTAGCCGATATTCTCAATATATAGTGTTTATTTAACAATAAATATTCCGGTGTGCGAGGTATACTATTCTTAGTCTGAACAGGTGAGCATATCCATATATGTTTACATTTTATTAAATGACATATAAATATTTGTGATGATTGTGCTGTCAGAATAAGAACATTGAATTGATTTGAACTGAATATATAGCAGTCATATTCATGTACATATAATAATTGTGATTTTTTATTTGTTATCTATATGTATTGTTCATTCTTGTAGATATGTTAACGTGTACTTGTTAATCTATTATTCCATTGTATTATTTATATGCTCTACTGAAAATTGGAGGAAATGAAATTATCAATCAATCAATTAACTTAAAATGTATAAATTATAATATATAACTTTAAACGTATAACTTAAAATGTGTAACTTTAAATGTATAATTCAAAATGTGTTAACATGACAATAACATAATATGTTTAAAGTAAATGTTAAAATACAGAACTTTTGTCTTTTGTAACGTTTAATGTCTTTTATAAAGGTATGTACCTGGTTAAAAATAAAGATATTTTCAGCGTCTGTTTGAATATGATTATTTTCATTCTTACAACGTATTAATGCTGAGAGGATGGAGATGACGTGTAGCACAAAAAAGACGAAGTCGTTCATTTGAAAAAGAGGGACATTGAATAAATAATATTTGGCGTCCTCTTTTTCGTGCTCATACAGCGTTAATCGTTATGAATATCACTACAAACAGCCAGCTCTCAAACTTAAATTCCTGTAAGACGGTAAAGACATTCCATAATATTGCATACAGCACTAACATTATGTCCAAACTGAATCAACCAACCGATCTCAATATTTTTTTTCTGCGTCAAATACACTTTAAGTATAACACCATCATTGATTTTTGGTTGTTTATTCTATAGTAAATAATAAAAGTTTGAAAGCTTGTCATTCATAGAGAGACCCAAATGAGAGAAATGAAACTTACGTTTTACTGTTTTTCAATTTCTGTACTACCAAAAATATGATGAGAAAAGTAGGGGTCATGTGTCATATAAGAGATTTTTTTCTGCTAATTGTGTACACTGTTGACAAAGTGAAAGCAGACTTCAGAAACCATGTATTCATACCCTAATTTCCAAGCATCAATTTCCTTTTTCTAAATTCACAATTCAAACAATGCTTTCAAAATGTTCCAAATACATCAATAATGCCATTCAAATTAAAAAATGAGCATTGAAAGTAAGGAAAAATGTATTTTTAAAGAAGAAGAAACGAGGACTATTTATAACGTCCAGTATGCGACTAATCCATGGAATCACTTCCGTTTTCCAATGACTGGTACTATACCTTTAACTGGCAACAAAAGTAAAGTGGTGCTGGATAATAGAGCGGTTGGTGTTGCAGACCAGCACTAGTTGTCAGTATCGATGAAATTTGACTTTTATTCATCATTTACATAATTTACATTGTAAAGCATTACAAATTATTATCATATTATAGACCAAGTGCTTTTAATTCCAAATGTAGTTGTCACCTAAACATCAAACACATCAAGCGTATGAGTATGTTTATAATTTATAGTAATTTCCACCTTAATATTGCATTTCTAACAAATTGGCGACTATTTTGAACGCCATCTTGATTATTTCAAATGGTCAAAGATGACAAAACGTAATCCAACATAAAATCAAAGAACTATATATAGACTATCATTTTAGCAATAAACTATTACTATACACTCTCGTGTGAATAATCTTACCTGATAGAAATTGTCATTCAAACATTGCATTTCGATCAAATTTATGGCCATTTTGGACGCCATCTTGTTTATTTCAAAATGCTTATTAATGACAATATGTCATTCAACATAAAATCAAAGCACCATAGATAGACTATTTAAGCAAAATGAAGGAGAATGAGTAATTTCATACCTAATAGTTATTTCCAACTAAATATTGCATTAGGAACAAATTGGAGGCCATTTTGGGCACCGTCTTATTTGTTTCGAAATGCCCAATAATGACAAATATCATCTCAGTTTGTCATTTTAACATCAAACACATCAAAAGTGTCCTAATGAATAATAATGGCATACATAATAGTAATTATCATCCAAATATTGCAATTCGAGCAAATTGGCGGCCATATTGGACGCCATCTTGTTTATTTCAAAATAGTCAATGATGACAAAGTGTCATCCGACTTATAATCAAAGAACTATATATAGACTACCGTTTTAGCAAAAAAAAAATACTATATACACTCATGTGTGAATAATGTTTACCAAATAGTAATTCTCATTCAAATATTGCATTTCGATCAAATTTGCGGCCATTTTGGACGCCATCTTGTTTATTTTAAAATGCTCAACGATGGCAATATGTTATCCAACATAAAATCAAAGCACTTTAAATATACTATCATTTTAGTAAAAAAGAAATTACTCTACGCTATCATGTTTGAGTAATTTCATACCTAATAGTAATTTCCAACCATCTTATTTGTTTCGAAATGCCCAATAATGACAAATATCATCTCAGTTTGTAATTTTAACATCAAACACATCAAAAGTGTCCTTTAGTATGAATAATGGCATACATAATAGTAATTATCATCCAAATATTGCAATTCGAGCAAATTGGCAGCCATTTTGGACGCCATCTTGTTTATTTCATAATAGTCAATGATGACAAAGTGTCATCCGACTTAAAATCAAAGAACTATATATAGACAACAATTTAAGCCAAAAAAAATACTATACACTCTCATGCACGGTTCTGTGAAAATACCCGGATTATCTGCCGGACTATTACATTCTATTTGAGTGTTGACCCGACGGCCTAGACCCGAATCTTGTACGATTCACGTTACCCGAGCGTGTAACAATATTAGTACTAATCAATATAATATTAGTACTCAGTCATATACATGTACTATTATCACTTTCAAATGATTTTAGTTCCAATAAATACTTGTATTAGTACCAGTTTCGGACAAATACATGAAGAATAAGTTAAACACAGCAACATATATCACATTTATGACATTGATTATATGTATTACAATTCAGCAACATGGTTACTTATATGTATCCAACATGTATTACTCATTCAGCAACATGGTTACTTACAGGTATCCAACATGTATTACATGTTCAGTGACATGGTTATTACTATGCATCACACATTCAGCAACATGGTTACTTACATGTAACTAACATGTATTACACATTCTGCAACATGGTTACTTATATGTATCCAACATACATTACACATTCAGCAACATGATTACTTACATGTAGCCAACATGTATAAAACATTCAGTGACATGGTTATTTATATGCATTACACATTCAGCAACATGGTTACTTACATGTAACCAACATGTATTACACATTCAGTGACATGGTTACTTATATGTATCCAACATAAATTACACATTCAGAAACAAGATTACTTACATGTATCCAACATGTATTACACATTCAGAAACAAGATTACTTACATGTATCCAACATGTATTACACATTCAGTGACACGGTTACTTATATGTATTACACACTCAGCAACATGGTTACTTATATGTATCCAACATGTATTACTCTTTCAGCAATAAGGTTACTTTCATGTATCACACATGTATTACACATTCAGTGATATGGTTATTTATATGTATTACACATTCAGCAACATTGTTATTTATATGTATTACACATTCAGCAATATGGTTACTGACATGTATCCAACATGTTTTACACATTCAGTGACATGGCTACTTATATGTATCCAACATGTTTCACACATTCGGTGACATTGTTACTTATATGTATCCTACATATTAAACACATTCATCAACATGGTTACTTACATGTATTCAACATTTATTACATATTCAGTGACATGGTTACTGATATGTTTTACACATTCAGTGACATGGTTTCTTATATGTATTGCACATTCAGCAACATGGTTATTTACATGTATTACACATTCAGCAACATAGTTACTTTCATGTATCCAACATGTATTACACATTCAGCGACATGGTTACTTGTATCAAACATAAATTACACATTCAGCAACACGGTTACTTAAAAGTATCCAACACGTATTACACATTCAGTGATATGGTTTCTTATATGTATCCAACATGTATTACACATTCAGCGATATGGTTACTTATGTGTATCCAACATGTATTACACATTTAGTGACATGGTTACATATATTACACATTGAGTGACATAGTTTGTTATATGTATTACACATTCAGTGACATCGTTATATACATGTATCAAACATGTATTACACATTCAGAGACATAGTTACTTATATGTACTACACATTCAACAACATGGTAACTAACATGTATCCAACATGTATTACACATTCAGTGACACGGTTACTTTTATATATTACACATGCATCAACATGGTTACTTACACTAATCCAACACGTATTACACATTCAGTGACATGGTTTCTTATATGAATTGCACTTTCAGAAACATGGTTATTTAAATGTATTACACATTCAGTGACATGGTTTCTTACATGTATCCAACATGTATTACACATTCAGTGACATTGTTACTTATATGTATTACACAGTGACATCATTATATACATGTATTCAACATGTATTACACATTCAGTGACATGGTTACTTATATATATTACACATTCAACAACATGGTTTCTTACATGTATCCAACATGTATTACACATTCAGTGACACAGTTACTTTTATGTATTACACATGCATCAACATGGTTACTTACATGTATCCAACATGTTTTACACATTCAGTGACAAGGTTATTTATATGCATTACACATTCAGCAACATGGATACTTACATGTAACCAACATGTATTACACATTCCGCAACATGATTACTTACATGTATCAAACATGTATTACATATTCAGTGACATGGTTACTTATATGTATTACACATTCAGCAACGTGGTTATTTATATGAATCCAACATGTATTACTCATTCAGTAACATGGTTACTTTCATGTATCACACATGTATTACACATTCAGTGATATGGTTACTTATAACGCGGGAGAACGTGTGTGGGTACGGGTCCACCAGCATCAAGGTACGAGTGTTTTTGCCATGCATTTCACTACGTTTTCTGGCTACCTTTTATGGGAAAACTAAAAGTTGAAATTTTGCTCATCGGTTGTCACAACTTTTAACTTCAAATCCGAATTAACATGATAAAATGGTTACTTGAATACACCATATACTTAAGGATATACGCAAGTTTTTTTTTAACATTAAATATACTTTTATCCTAGATTTTTATTGGTTCGTATTACGTCGACACAATTAATTTGTGTGTTTAAAGAGATGGAATTTTTAACGAAATTTTTTTCTTGATTTATCATTTATGTCATATCTAGGTTTGATACAATATCCATACTTAAGTTTTAAAGGCGTTAAAGTATATTTGTCAAATTTGATGAGAATTCGAAGACAAAAAAAACAACAAATTCAGTCAAACATTTTAAATAGAAGTTTTATGAATACTGACCCTGGTGTATATATTTGCTACTTTCTCAAAGTTTCCCCGATAGAAAAATATGTATAGTCCATCGGAGCCTAAAAAAGTAAAGGTTGTTGGTTGTTTCGTACCGGATGGTTTCGTACCACTTAAAGAGGTCTCGTACCATATATGACATATATAGTGTTTAACTTTACTTTGTATACTATTTTACTTTGTTTTAACTATTTCACCCTTGTAAAAGTTCATTTATATATATGTATCATTTTATTAAAAAAGGAGAAAAGAACAACATATATACTTTAACACATTTGTTACATACATGCCAAGTCATTAAAATTCATTAAACATGCGAGAAAAAAAAAAGACAACAATTGGTATATCAGAGACCTGTAAGTTTAGCCCCAAATAGTAATTCAATACTATCGCACACTGATAACAAGCAAATACCATAATTATTTGATTGAGACACCTGATCATGGTGTGAAACACTTTAAATTTTACACAATAATTTATGTGTGGTACCAAGAACTTATATAGAGATTTTATCAATATTTAGTAGGTACATGTTTCCTATCCTTCTATATTCTTCGTCCTTGGCGGTACGAAACCTTTCAATTTGGTACGAAATTGTAGTGGTAAAATAAGAACAAAAATGGTTTGTTTTAGTTGGATTCAGAAATATCAATTGTATTTCACTAGTGAACACGTACAGATTATGCTCACCCATGACAGATCCGTGAACATATTACTTCCTCACTCGATGACATGAAAGTGATATTTCACAGAAATTTAAATTCTCTATTTCCTCTCTCATTATTCATCTATCTCCATCCCATTAAACTACATCATATATTTGGTTTGGAAGAGGTCATTTCTGAGATAAACAGTGAAGCAGTAACAAACAGTTTGCAAAATATATTTCGGTAAAACCTACGGTGTCCCGTTGGGGGTCATCGCGGCATATTTATTTAATTAAGTAAAGTCGAAACAACGAAACTACGATGGTGAAAAGTAGAAACAACGAAACAACGATGGTGAAAAGTCGCAACTACGATGGTGAAATGGTGAAAAGTCGAAACTACGATGGTGAAAAAGTCTTCAACTACATTGGAGAAAACGCGAAACAACGATGGTGAAAAGTCGAAACAACGATGGTGAAAGCGCGAAACAACGATGGTGAAAACGCGCAACTACGATGGTGAAAACGCGAAACAACGATGGTGAAAATTCGAAACAACGATGGTGAAGAGTCGAAACAACGGTTGTGAAAACGCGAAACTACGATGGTGAAAAGTCGAACCTACGATGGTGAAAAGTCGAAACAACGAAACTACGATGGGAAAAGTCGAAACTACGAGGTGACACTAATCAATCGATTGTTACGATTTATTTACTCGTAAATTTTCAACGAGACTTTCTAAGAACATCTCCAATAAAATGTTTTAAAAGATGTTTTAATATTGATAACATGCGTTTGTTCGTTCGTTTGTTTGTTTGTTTGTTTGTTTGTTTGTTTGTTTGTTTGTTTGTTTGTTTGTTTGTTTGTTTGCCTTCAATGTAAAAAAGCAGGTGGCCAGTTAGAAAATTTCAACACATCCTATGATCAAGAACCAGACACGCCAACAATCAAAAATATAAACATATACAGACACACAAAGACTCATTTTATCCTCGAGCAATATGTCACTAACATCAGTCATGTCAGCCATTACAGTAGAGGCATCCGAAGCGCTAATCCACGTGACTACTGTGCTCATAAGATTATTCTTATGAACACAGTTTCTATAAAACTAACATATGTTAAAATCTGTTTTCATTCGAAGGTTCATCATACAGTATTTTATTCACAATTGATATATTGAGGAACTAGACCAATACAGAGTGATCAGAAATGATAACACTGTGCGTTTGGCACATATCAGGTAAAGGTTGACGAAAAAGCAATATTTTGTACTTTTAATTATTTAGTTTTACTATTTGACTATAAAGGTTACAAGAAACAAAAACAGCTGTCATCAAACAAATACAATGTACACTATATACAAATACTAAACAGTTATTATGATGTATACAAAGTCGATCATGTGTAATACCACATTCTGTGTTAGTAATTAGGTCAGATAATGGTTAAAGGTTCACTTTTTCAAAGTGAATAGTCAGATTAAGCTATACTTTTCACTGTCAGAGAAATTCATATAATATCCCAAAGCATAAAATAAGATTATGTAAATTCCAATGAAGTTAACATGTGTTTGTTAGTAGAGATGATTTTATTGATTAATGATAGCAATATCAGTCATTAGTTAATGCAATGGAGTCGGAGATGTTTAAAGAAACGGTTGGTGGCCAGGTGGGCGGTAGACAAAAAAAGATCAGATGGCTCACTTGAACCTTCGACTCGTGTGATCTAACAAGAGGTCAAATAGGACCTAAGTCTCTCTACTGATTAACCATTCACTTCCATTTTATGGACTACAAAGCCTATGACTTCTAAATGAAAAAAAGAGAATTATCTATTTATAGCATTTCCATGTAAACATCAAACAGCCCTTACGGGGTCCCATTAGACCATAGCCCCCTTATTTAAACAAACTTAAAACCCTTGTTTATAGTTATGGACCATCTATACTAAATATGAACAAATTTGGCTGATCTGTTTATGAAAAGATAATTTGGTAAATTTAACAACTCTACCCCTTTTCAGACCCCTTATGGATATTAAATTATATGTACTGCAATAAAGGACATAAGTTCAACCGAGCGGCAACATAATACTTCAGATCTCAAGATAATTAATATAATCACTAAAATAGATGATAACTAGAGCAGTCCATAAGACAGCGTGCTTGAATATTCGGATCTTTTGTCACAAAAGTACAACCTTTAAGTGAGACTGATGACCAATCCAAGTAATCTCACTTGTTAAATGGAGTACGGGTTATAACAGTAAAACCTTGTATGAAGTTTCAATTCAGAATATTCAATTCAGCTGTTGAGAAATAAACTTAAACCATAATTTCTAAGTCAAACAAGGGCCATAATTTGAAAATAAAATCAGGCAGGACTTATCCCACTTTGATTTCATAACTGCAAATTAAACCTTATATAAAATTTCAATCAAATACGGCATAATTCGCATTACCGGGTATATTCAACCAAGATGTATCTAACTTGGTGTAGTAGGTTTAATGAATGGGAAGTCTTGTATGAAGTTTCAATACAATACATGCAGTGGTTACAGAGCTATTGCCTCGCACACAAAACTTTAACCAAGGTGTGACAACGGCAGCAGCGCTTGGTTGAGTAGATGATAGCACATTTATTCGTCGAAAAGTCGAGCTAAAAAGAGAATTGACTCTTTCCCATAGTGCTTCTACATGTATGTAAACATCAAAACGAATATTTCTGAAATTAAGCAATTGCATCCCTTTTTTGGCCTTGCTGACCCCCTTTTGGATATTAAATTGCTTTTAAAAGATCCAGTCTCTACTGTAATGGCAGACCTCAAGATTATTAAAATGAAATACCTAAAATTAAATAGAAAATGAGAATTTCCCGTGTTCCCGTATACAAATCAGTCTCTTTACTGAGCCCCTGTAAACCCTAGCAACTTTGCTTGAACACAATTAAAACCTCTATTTATATGGATTATTTAAATCATATGAACATAGGCATTTGGCTCATCAGTGTTTCCCAGTCTCAAGTGTTATGACTAAACAAGGATCCAGACATCATTATAACCAAAGTAATATCTAAAATATGATAAAAACAACAATAATCCAGACATCAAGATCATTGAAGTATTACCTAAAATATGAGAAAAATTGAAATTTCTGTTTTTCCCATAGCATTCGAGTTTAAAAGTTAAAGTGTCCTCCCAGAGATTCAGTGAACCTTAGCCCTTTTATTTTAAGAAATTGAAAGCCCTTCTCATAGAGAACATTTAAACCAAATATGAACAAGTTTGTATATTCAGTTCTCTATCAGATTCAGTCTTTTTCAAATATGAGTATTTATTCTAAACTTGAAAGTCCATGCAGTCTATATTTCAAAGCATAATTCGATATTATCTGTAGGTACGGACCTATCTATTCTGTAAAACAGTATCGCTTTTGGAATATAAACTGTTCAGCCAAGCTCCAATATGTTTGCTATTCCTTGCATTTTCGAATCACCCCAACATGAAACTTCAGTGGTCAGACCTTCATCAACATGCAACTTAGTAATCCAAATTGGGTTCAGTGCCTTTTTCCACAAATGACAGGTACTATAAATGGCATATATAGTCAGTTTATCAAGGAAGGATGACCTTAGATGAATCCGAATAGACCAATTCTCCTTAAGCAAGTTACTGGAAAACTTTCTCAAATAAAGTTGTGGGACTGAGCTTGGCTCAAGCTCATGATCTCAGCAGTGAGAGATAAATGGTCTTACAGCAGCTACCAAGATTACTTGGTCACTATGGACTTCTCCTGCTTTCTTGAATGTAGAAGTTAATATCAAAAAAAGAATGTCACTACATAAGAGTGTAATACATAGTTTGGGTTATTAAAACATCGGGAAATTGATACCTAATATATTTTAGTAATATATATATATAAATTGATACTTAATATATATAGGGGTTAAAAAAATTTTTTTTTGTTTTTTTTTGTCTTTTTGGCAATTTTTTTAAAGGCGGTTGATTTATTTACTTTATCAGTAAAGGGGGATAATCCAACACCGATGCTGCCGTCTGTGATGTTATGTACTGGTTCTACCCAAGAAGATTTCAAGCGTGATTTGTCTAAGTTGTAAGAACTTGTTTCACAATCGAAGTAAAATAAATAAGTTTAAACTAGTTTGAGAATGGAATTAATGGAAGGTGCTAATCGACCAGGGCTAGGGTATGAATCGGCCTGGCGGTACGAATCGACCAGGGTACGAAACTATTGTAAAATTTCAATCGCACAATCTCAACCACTTCCGCCATCAGTTGATCTAAGGGAAAAGGTCAAAGTATTCCAAATGTCACATTGTTTTTTATGGTCAAAGGGAAGTAATCAATTCCTGTCCTCTCTAGTTTAGTATAATTGGCCTTAACCTCCCTTTGACATTACAGAAATTAAATCGAGATGTATTGGACCATTTAATTTTGTTATCTTTTATATATACACACACTTAATAAAATATTAAGAAAGCAGTAATCAACCTGAAATAAATAAACATCGACTAATTATGATAAATTGAAGGAACAAAAATAATTCTAAAAAAAATGTGTTATTATGGCAGTGCCCACAGTCCAGCACAAACACATCGTTAAATGATTGTGTTCCGTTCGCCAGTCATAAATTATGCAGTTACTTTCCGTTTAAAGATAAACAACTGGAAGTATTACGATCCGTCTATGATACTAAAAAACAAAATACGGAAACTATTGAAGGTTCTAATCGATCAGGGCTAGAGGTACGAATCGACAAAGGTACGAAACGACATATAAAATTTAAATCGCACAATCTCAACCACTTCCGGTATGATTTGATTTACAGAAATAGTCGAAGTATTCCAAATGTTCAAATTTTTTATAGTCTAAGGGAAGTAATCAATTCCCATCTCTCTTGTTTAATCTTATTGGCCTAGTCTCCCTTTGACCATTACAGAAATTAAATCGCGCTGTATTGGTCTGTTTAATTTTGTTATATTTTATATACAAACACTTAATAAAATATTAAGAAAGCATTAATGAACCTAAAAGAAATAAACATCGACTAAATTATGATAAACTGAAGAAATTTTTTTTTTTAAAAAAAATGTGTTTTTTACTCCGCATGTGCGAACAAAGATGGCAGCGCAGTCGCATTGTTAGATGGTTGTGTTCAGTTAGCTTTCCGTTTAAAGGTAAACAACTTGGAGCATAACAGTTATGATACTGTTTTGGATTTTGCGGTAAGAATTGTTATTTGTCAGCGTCTTTTGTTTTTGATGTCGCTCATGAGAAAAATATAGAACAGCATTGGCAATAAACCCATAATTGTCATAATAGATATTCTTCTTCATTCCAATTTCCAACAATGTACAGGACCCACTCTGGCAGCCTGGGGCATTATCGTACATTTGCCAGTGGTGTAGCTAGCCCTAAAATGTTGTGCAAGCCCACCGGGTTCTAGTGAGGACGGGAAGGGTTTGGGGACATGGTCCTCTCCCACATCAGAAAAAAGACTTTCAGGATGCATATCCTGCGTTCTGATGGCATTTCAAGAGATAATATAATGATGCATTGTCAAAAATATGTGCAAGCACGGGCGTTTTGGGGTAAAGGCAGCTACGCCACTGTTTGCGATTGTACAAGTATGACAAGTAGTGCAGGTTGTTGTATTATCATCAAAACATGTGTTCATGATAACTCTTTAGCACATTCTACGTCATAGTAATTTCCCTTTACTTAGAATAAGAAATACTCTTATAATGAGGATTTGGTAAGGGGCGGGTGGGGGGTGGGTGGGTATCCATATGGCATATGCAAAATATAAATGACCTCATGAAAAAAGGTATTAGAATTTTAATTAAATTTTCGAATAGCATATAGAAAAAAATCAGTAACCTGATATGGCATATATATCAATACTGTATGCCAAAAAATATTTCGCCTATATGGGATATGCAAAAAAATAAATGGGCCCATTTGGCATATGCAAAAAACCCTATATAATTTACATGCGTTCCTATACCATGGTTTCATGATACTTGCTACTTTGATACCGTTGGTTGGTTGTATGGTGTTTAGCGTCGCTTTCAACAATTTTTAAGTCATATCGCGACAGTGTCTACTTGAGACAGTATTCTGAGCGCTGTCACGCTGGAGTATCATGCCGCAGACACATGGTATGATACCCCACCCAGTCACATTATACTGACACCGGGCTGACCAGACCTAGAACTCTCCTCTTAATGCTGAGCGTCAAGCGAGGGAGCTTCTGGTACCATTTTTAAAGTCTTTGGTATGACCCGGCCGGGGATCGAACCCACAACCTTCCGCATGCGAGGCGGACGCTCTACCACTAGACCACGCCGCGGTCCTACTTTGATACCGAGAATTATACTAGTCATACCCATTACAGCCAGTCTAAATTTTGTCAACCATGTAAATAATGGCATCAACCTGTTGTGTAATAGTCAAGTGTGACTGCGTCGACGTCCAATGTAGATGTAGATAGAATTATAAAGTTACTTAAATGTGCTGAGTAATAAACAGTTGCCAGTACGAAATGTAAACAAATGCCGACGCTTATGGAAGTTGGAGCTTTGCACATGTCTGGGATATTGTTTTTATTCCCGGTAATAGGTATATCGCAGTAATATTTATACAAGGGATAAACATCTTAGAGCACATGCGTTGTGTCGTTCATTTAAGCTCCATTAGTGCAATAGTATTATTATGTGTTCCTGTGTATACCACAAACACAACACAGGTTTAAAAAGAAATAGAACTGTACAGTATGGGAATGCTCTTCAAAATGACTGGTTCAAAGCGTGAGTGTAAATAAGACTACGGCGAGTGCGCCTAGCTACAATGCAAACCATAGATACAATATCACGGCCTCTGCCAAACCAATAAATTTGGTGTCGACCATGACTTATATACTATGGAATTACATGCAACACATCTGGACAGGGTGGACAAATTTACATACATGTTGTGAATTTAATTATCTCCCTTTATGAAATTAAATATATATGAATTCACTGTATCTATATGATCCAACAGGTTTATAAATCTGTCCTTTATATAGCATGTGAGTAGTCATGAATCCTTAACTGGATCCTACTCATATAAAGCTATCACTTCATGTATGTAAATTTGTCCACCCTGTCCAGATGTGTTGCATGTAATTCCATAGTATATAAGTCATGGTCGACACCAAATTTATTGGTTTGGCAGAGGCCGTGATATTGTATCTATGGTTTGCATTGTAGCTAGGCGCACTCGCCGTAGTCTGGTCTGTACATTTATGTCTTGGTTATTCACAAATAATTATCTCCATATATATATATATACAGTATGGGGACGGCACCAGTCCTCTTGAATGTCTCCGGGTTGGAACTAAGGCCAGGTGCTTTGGTAGCTGGTTCCACAGCCGTGTAGTTGAGGGGAAGAAGGAATGTCAAAGAAAATCTGCTCTGGTCACTACTGTAGCCAGGGCCTTGGTTTTCTGTAGGACAGCTAGACAGGTTTCTCCTTTAATAATGACTGCCAGGCTGTTGTTGGCTCTCTTGGTAGTTGACTCGGCATCCAGGAGAGGTTGCCTGAGAGCGTTGTCCCCAGGTGTCGTCCTGTCTTTGCTACGGCTAGGTTGTGCCCATGGATTTCATAAATTGTGAGGTTAGGGTGAATGTGCCGAATATCTATCTTGAATAAATTTGACCCCAGGGACCAGACTTCAACAAACATTTTTAGGAGATTTCCATGCAATCTTACATGTTAGCATTTTAAGGGACCTCCATGTAATGTTACGTTTAAACCTTTTAGGGGAACTCCATGCAATGTTATGTGTGAACGTTTTAGGGGACCTCCATGCAATGTTACATGTAAACATTTTAAGGGACTCCATGCAATGTTACATTTAAACCTTTTAGGGGACCTCCATGCAATGTTATGTGTAAACCTTTTAGGGGACCTCCATGCAATGTTACATGTGAACTTTTAGGGGACCTCCATGCAATGTTACATGTAAAATATCTAAGATGTTGGCTTTAAACTGTTTTTTTAAAGTTACGCTTATAATGTGCTTATAAACCCTGTAATGCAAGCATTTGTGGTCAAATCATGCTGGTTCAACAATTTGTCTAAGATTTTATTGCATATATAACTGCTGTGCAAGTTTAGTTAAGATTCAATGAAAATTGGGGGTGCTTTTGCGTCTACATTTTCCTTATGTAACTCTATGTGGGGGGCCCACATTTGATCCCAGGGACCAAACTTTTAACAACCTCAATGTTATTTAAAGTTTTGCTTAAAATGTGCTATTAAGCCCTGTGGTAGGGACATTTGTGGTTGAAACATGCTGGTTCAAGAACTTGTCCAAGATCTTGCCGTTATATAACTGCTGTGCAAGTTTGGTTAAGATTGAATAAAAATGAAGGTGCTATCCCGTCTACAACATTTTCCCTATATAACTCTTTGTAAAACAGTGACCCCTGTGGCAGCTCCATATTTGACCCCAGGGAATGACTTCAACAATCTTTTAGGGGACCTCCATGCAATGCTACATATTAAATAACTAAGGTCTAGGCCTCAATCTTTCAAAGATTTTTTTTTTTAAAGTTTAACTTAAAATGTGCTTATAATGCATTTGTGATCAGTCATGCTGGTTCAAATACATGTCCGAGATATTGTGGTTATATAACTGCTGTGCAGGTTTGGTTAAGATTAAATGAAAAATGAAGGTGTGATAATGCGTTTACAAGAAAAAGGTAAATGGAAGGACAACAGACAGACGGACAGCAAGACAATTTACCATGACATAAGCTTTGCAGGCCTTTGGCCAGTGCAGCTAAAAATCACGTTCCGGTGAGTTTCTAGATGGTTTTTGACTATGGAGTGTCTTCATAACGCATGTCCTGTCCTCACAATGTTGGTTCTGTTTTATTTATGTGTACATTGTCCTAACAAGGGTGGGTTTGTCTTCTCTTTTTCTTCAATACTATCTATATGTTAAGCTATTTCACTTTCTCTCTCCTCTTTCTCTTTCTTTTGTCTTTCATAATAACTGTTTTATACTGTCAGTAGGTCGGTCGGTCTGCCCTGCCCTGCCCTGCCCTGCCCTGCCCTGCCCTGCCCTGCCCTGCCTGCCCTGCCCTGCCCTGCCCTGCCCTGCCTGCCCTGCCCTGCCTGCCCTGCCCTGCCCTGCCCTGCCCTGCCTGCCCTGCCCTGCCCTGCCTGCCCTGCCCTGCCTGCCCTGCCCTGCCCTGCCTGCCCTGCCCTGCCCTGCCCTGCCCTGCCCTGCCCTGCCCTGCCCTGCCCTGCCCTGCCCTGCCCTGCCCTGCCCTGCCCTGCCCTGCCCTGCCCTGCCCTGCCCTGCCCTGCCCTGCCCTGCCCTGCCCTGCCCTGCCCTGCCTGCCCTGCCCTGCCCTGCCTGCCCTGCCCTGCCCTGCCCTGCCCTGCCCTGCCCTGCCTGCCCTGCCCTGCCCTGCCCTGCCCTGCCCTGCCTGCCCTGCCCTGCCCTGCCTGCCCTGCCCTGCCTGCCCTGCCCTGCCCTGCCCTGCCCTGCCCTGCCCCTGCCCTGCCCTGCCCCTGCCCTGCCCTGCCCCTGCCCTGCCCTGCCCTGCCCTGCCCTGCCCTGCCCTGCCCTGCCCTGCCCTGCCCTGCCCTGCCCTGCCCTGCCCTGCCCTGCCCTGCCCTGCCCTGCCCTCTGTATACATGAGTATGTGTATTGTATTTATCTTGTGGGTATTATTGTTTCACTTTGGTACATGTGCATCCAAACTTAGTGAATACTGATCTATTTCATGGTCAAGTGGTTTTAGTAATATTGGTTCCTGGCTTGTGACTTGGCTCAGATAAACTTCATAGATAGGAATGGGTACCATAATGGTAGTATTCACCTGTAATTGCCATGTGCTTTTTGAGTCCAGGTGTAAAGGTGTCCAGGTACAAAGGAATCTCACAGCTGTTATATTCAATGAGGTACTTATGTGATGTACATTTGTTGTTTTTTATTTTTGCTTATGTCAGAATTTGAAAAATATAATGTATTTTCCCCAAACTTTTGGTATCATATAAAATTTGAAAATTATGACATTTTTTCCCAAGCTTTTGGTATCACATGAGCGTAAGAGTGTTTCAGTTATTTGGGGGAGAGAGTCCGGATCTGGATTAGTACAGTTGTAGAGCCTTTCAGCATATGCTAAACGGAAAGAATGTCTGGGAAACACTGATTAGTTCCCAGTGAAAGATGGCTGGTTTAAAGCTAGTTAACTGTTTGCGCACACAACACTATCTTCCAGTTGGTTTCAGTCTATAATAGTTGTTGGAAAGTAAGAGTTCTGGAATGAGATGCTTTTGCACTGCACTAATTTAAAGCATTTTGCTGTTATTTACAGAATGTTTTTCAATAATATTGTCTGATTTGCAGTCTATGAATTTCCTTGCTTTAATATGGCGCTTGCCACTGACAGGGGTTATATAGCCAAGACATTGCATAGCTCGCACCAGCCCTTCGACCACCTTATAGAAAAAGGACAACCTCTGTGCTTTCCTTCGGTCTTGAAGATATGGTAATTGTAAGTCATTCATCATACGTGTGATTCTACCTGGGTCCCGTGACTTGTAGTCTCCTGTGATGAAGTGATTGTAAACTATTTGGGAGTGGGGGGGAGCCAAGTATATGCTGGCTCCTTCCATTTAGCAATGGTGCAGGAGCATTTAATGTTACCCCAGTCCATTGATCTGTATGTCCGTACAATCATCCATTTTTGCGATTCAAGGTCGAAATTGATTTCCGATCAATAATTCCTGAAAGTGTCTATATATGCAATGGAATTATATTTCATATTTAACTGCATGATTGTAAAATACAGGTCAAGTTCAAAAGTTGTCAATGTTGGTCAAATTCTACAGAGTTATCATCTTCGGGATCCCCTTTCAACTTAATTTTCTATCAATAAATGTTGAAAGGGTCTATGTATTTATGTTTATGTATTATATAAGGCTAACAGGTAAGCTTTTGTGATCGCCTGGTGTCCGTCGTCTGTCTTCTGTCGTTAACTTTTAGCTTCGTACAACTTCTCCTCTGAAACCACTGGGCCAATTTTGTTATAACTTTACAGAAATGTTCCTTGGGTGACCCTCTACCAAGTTTGTTCAACCCATCTTGGCGAAGGGGTGGGGTTAGTTTACTATTCATTCATCAAAAAACATTGCTGCCAGGGGGCGGGGCAAGTTTAATTAGTAAAACTTAAAAATCAATTTTAAAATAATTTCACAGAAATGTTTCTTTGGTGACCCTCTACCAAGTTTGTTCAACCCATCTTGATTCGTAAAAAAGCATGGCAGCGAAGGGGGGGGTTACCGGTAGTTTACTATATAAGCTGTAGTAAAAACTTAAAAAGATCTTCTTGTTAGAAACTGCTGGCTCAATTTTAAAATAATTTCACAGAAATATTCCTTGGGTGACCCTCTACCAAGTTTGTTCAAGCCATCTTGATTCGTCAAAAAGCATGGCGGCGAAGGGGTGGGGTTAGTTTACTATATAAGCTATAGTAAAAACTTAAAGATCTTCTTGTCAGAAACTATTGGCTCAGTTTTAAAATAATTTCAAAATGTTCCTTGGGTGACCCTCTCCCAAGTTTGTTCAAGCCATCTTGATTCGTCAAAAAACGTGTCGGCCATGGGTTGGGGTTAGTTTACTATAATTATATGAGCTATAGTAAAAACTTAAAAAATCTTCTTGTCAAAAACTACTGGCTCGATTTTAAAATAATATCACAGAAATATTCCTTGGAGGAACCCCTACCAAGTTTGTTCAAACGGTAGTGATTCGTCAAAATTCATTGGCGGTCAGGGGATGGGGTTAGTTTACTATATAAGCTATAGTAAAAACTCAAAAAATCTTCTTGTTAGAAACCCGGATCAATTTTAAAACAGTTTCACAGAAATGTTCTTTGGGTGACCCTTTACCAAGTTTGTTCGAGCCGTTGTGATTTGTTAAAAAACATGACCGCCACAGTGAGGTGCTAGTTTACTATATAGGCAGCTATAGTAAAAACCTCAAAAGCCTTCTTGTCGGAATCTACTGACCTGATTTCAATGTAATTTCACTGACATTTACCATGGGTGAACCTCTTCCAAGTTTGAACTCTTCTACACATCTGTTACATCTTCAAAACAAATCAAAATTCTTGCCCATCTTGTTTTTCTGGAATTTTAAGTGTACATGTATTATATAATCTACTTAAGTTGGGTGACTCAAAGTCAGTCAGGTGAGCGATATAGGGACATCTTGTTAATATTTGGCATGAAGCTGTATAGTTATATAACTGAAATGTGTTGGACCAGTTAATCTTGAACTTGACAATTTGGATGGTAATTAATGTCGGAGTTATGGCACCTGACTGGTTAAAAATTCAATTGTTTGACATGGGCACTCTAGCACCCACAGTTTTTAGCTCGACTATTTGGAGAATAAAGAGAGTTATTCTACTCACCCAAGAGTCAGTATCGGCAGTCACACCTTGGTTAAAGTTTTGCATGCTAAGTCTCTATCTCAGTAACCATTGCATGTATTGGCATGAAACTTTACACAAGACTTCTCAGTCATCAAGCCTGCTACAATTACTGAGTTAGATAACATAATGAAAATTATTGCTCTTGTTTGACTTAGAAATTCTGGTTAAAGTTTTGCGTACAAGTACCATCAAGACAATATCTCACCAACCACTCATGTAATATGACCAGCATTATATCTGGGGAAGAATAATCAAGTTGTCAAAAATTTAGTTATTCAAAGCTGTGTGCATTCTAGTTTAGCAGTTTTCATTGGATTCTCACCAAACTTATACAGTGGTTATATGAGGTATGTTCCAAAAGTAATAGGATGCATTTAGAAATATGCCTACCTATCTATAAGCATGCAAAATTTCAATATTGTACACCAACATTTAACATTAATTTTGACAAGTCAAAATGTATATGTGACAAAGTATGGGGGAGTTTGACATTATTTGTGCAACATCAAGTTGACATTCAAATGAAATATATTCTTTTTTCGAAGTATGAACCGCTGTGCAAATCACATTTTTTGTTGTACTGCACCCACTTCTGGTACATGTCACGATACTATGATGACTCATAGATCCTAACCAAAGTATGTACACTCAGGTACATGGCCTGGAGGTACTGGAAGCGCTTTTCACCAAGATCTGACTTGAATCCCAGGAAAACCACACAAGATTTCTGTTGTCCAGATTGCTGATGGACAGTTACTTTCGTCTCGCCATTCAAAACCCGTTTGTACCACCAATAGATAAGACTCTAGGATATGCCTTCTGTTAAAGAGTTGTATGAAATAACATTCAGAGTATCCTGTGGGGTCATATTACACCCAACTCAAAATTTTACCACACTCCAACTTTCCACTGTAGACGTGACGTCGTCCAATTTTTTACTATTGAAATTTGCACTTGTTATTTCAAAAGTGCGCACAACATTCAAATGTTTATTGATAATTTCGAATTTTTTTAAAAGTATTCGCACATGATATCAAATTATGTCCGATGTTATTCATAACATTTGGCACAATATTGAGGAAGTTGTCTGCTTTCCAAGGCAATGTTGTTTTTTTAAATGGCGTCTTATTTTAAAGTACTTCTAAACTCACGTTACTATGGTGCCTTTTGCATGACCTTAATGATAACTGAAGTTGATTTGAAGTTTTATGACAATAGAAGATGTATCGATCTATCCATTGATACCAATGGTTTGCATGTAACACCCTAAATACAAAAATAACAGGGTTGTCCTGTTACTCTTGGAACATACCTCGTATAACAATTCCTTGAACTGGCTAAATTGGGAGTAATGGCCCTTGAACTGTGTTGAAAAATGTGTTGATTGACCTTATGTGCACTCTAGCAGTCACAGATTTTCTTTAATCTTCATCAGACTGACAAACTAGTTATACAACCATATCTTGGACAAATTTTTGAACTTGCCAAACTGGATACCGTTCGGAGTTTTGTCCCTTGAATAGTCAAAAATTCCATTATTTGACATCGTGTGCAATTGAGGACTTTTAGTTTACATTTGATCTACCGGTACATCAAAATTATACAGTAAATATAACATATAAATAATTATGACCCTTGAACCATCAAAAATTGTGTTATTTCATGTTGTGTATCCCCAGTTTTTATTTGATTTTAAACAAACTTACACAGCAGTTATATATCTGTAGTATCACAACGGACCAACTTTAAATGTCTGATATGGCCCTTAATTACCAAAAATTGTCTACTTTGGCAATGTCAGCAATGTCTCCTCTGCCACAGGTGAGTGCTTAAGTACCAATATGACCCACTTAAACACCAGCACATTTAATTTTCATTTTATTCTGACCAAACTTGATCAAGTTGATATCAAACTTGATATGATGCTAGGCAGAGCCTAGCGTAATACATTTTTGCCAATTTGATTTATTAATTCAATATTAAATTAGTACTCAGTTCTATATTATTACTTCAGATTGAACAGCAGGCCAAGGAAAATGCCTTCCACATGGTGATGGAAGTTGTGTAGGATACTTTTGTTGGTGTCGTCCTAGAAACACACTGTGCAGCTGACATAGCTATAAGATCTGCTCTTTAAGGTAAGTAACACAACTGTTTATTTTATTGATACATATTTTATTACCGGTATTTCAGAATTATATATACAAGAAAGAATGTTGTAGTAGTATCTCTGTTTATTTTATTGATACATATTTCATTACCGGTATTTCAGAATTATATATACAAGAAAGAATGTTGTAGTAGTTATCTCTGGCTTTACTCTATATTATCTTGATTTTTGCACAATAGCCAAACTATTGAGCGGAAAAAAGTGAACATAGCATTAATTTAGTTGTGTCATAATGTACAGTATGGTCAATTTTCGTAAGAAAAGACTTTTCTTTCTCAAAATTTTTGGGGTGGCATATAGTAATCTCAGTGTCCGTCCGTCATTCCATCCAGTATTTCGTGTCCGGCCTGTAACTTTGTCATGCATATATGGATTTTGTTAATACTTGCTACAAATGATAAACATAACATGACGACGTGTCGCACATAACACTCAGACTCCCATTTCAAAAGTCAAGGTCACAATTTAACTTAGTTTGATGACACTTTCAGTCTGATTGAGATTTGGTGTCCGGTCTGTAACTTTGTCACCTATTGATGAAATTTCAAAACACTTAGCTCAATTCATCAGCATGACATGACTGACATGTTGAGCGTAAGACCCATACCTGTACCTTAAAAGGTCAAGGCCACACTTAAAGTTTGTTTGACAACACTTTGAGTCTGTATGAGATTTCGTGTCTAGTCTGTAACTTTTCAATGCATAGATGGATTTTATAAATACTTGCTATAAATGATCAACATAACATGATGATGTGTTGCGTGAACATCCATACTCCACTTCAGAGGTCAAGGTCACAATTTAACTTTCAGTCTGTTTTAGATTTCATGTCTGGCCTATAACTTTGTCTTACATGGATAAATTTCAAAAGCACTTGGCTCAGTTTCAGTTGATCAACATGACATGATGAAGCTTACATATGTAATACTCAGAACCTTTCCTTAAAGGTCAAGGCCACACTTTCAATTTGTTTGATATTTAGTGTCTGGTCTGTAACTTTGTCTTGAACTTGACTTGATTTATCAAGATGACATGACGATGTGTCGCATGTAATACCCAGACCCGAACCTCAAAGGCCAAGGTCACACTTTGAGTTTGTTCAACAACACTTTGAATCTGTTTGTGATTTCAAGTCCAGTCTGTAACTTTATTATACATAGATGGATTTCAAAAACACTTGGCTCAATTTATCAAATGATCAAAATGACATGACGAAGTGTCAGATCCTTACCTCAGAGGTCAAGGTCACACTTTCAGTTTGTTTGATATTTCATTTCTAGTCTGTAACTTTGTTTTACATGGAGAGATTTTAAAATAGCTTGATACAAATAATCAACATGTCATGATGATGTGCATTTACCTGTAGAAATACCCAGACCTTTATATTAGATGTCATGGTCAAGGTTACAAAATGATCAAGGTCACACTTTAATATAAACAAACCCATGAAGTTGCGTGTCTAACTGAAACATCAGTCCATGACTCTTGATATTCATGGATACATCCTATTATACCTATTATAAAATATACTGTTATTTTCACAGACCATTTGGGGGCATGCAACACTTACCAGTGACTTTTCTTTGTAAAATTCTTTAATATTGCATGTATTTTTTTCCATTTTATTTGGGTTTCCATCTGTGAGAGGTTGATAGAGGGCTGGTAGTTGTGACAGTTGCCGCACTATGACACTTCCTGTTCACCTCCAGTGTCCCAGCTGCAGCTGGTGAGCCAGGCAAAGCTCTGGTATATGGATGGGATGTTTAAGGTATAAAAAAGTATTAATTTAAGACATCTTTGAAATATCTTTTGATTTTGTACTATTATATTTTAGCTGATTTTCAAAATAAGCTCACAATTTTGTGAATACAGTCAAACTTGCAGTAGCGACCACTTGTTGTAAGCGACCCCCTGATGTTAGCGACCACATTAAATCCCCCCAACAAATTTCATTCATAATTACACACGCAATAAGCGACCACTTGCTCTCTGCGACCAGCGACCACTTAAAATCCATCAAATTTCAACAAATATCCTTTACCATACGACCATGAATACACAAGGTGTAAAATTTCAGCATCATGCTTTGTGTATGTGACAAATGTGTAAGTGTAAAATTGTCGATCTCCGAGGTAACATGCTTAAAATTACTCAAGGCCAAATACTGCACTGTCACAACAAAAATGAGTAAACGTAAGACAATGAATATCAAGGTTTATTTGACTGGGTTTCAATATTGTGGTTTCATACTGTGATATTCTATCAACGTTGCCATGTCTTCAGAGAAAATGTCTAACATTAGAACAGCGGGTGAAAGCCCTAAAAATGATGGAAATGTACATGCATTATGTAAGACAAAAAAAAGACCAACAAATTTTTTTTTACCCCAATAAGAGACCACTTTTCAGATTTCCCTTTAGTGGTATTTTAAGACAGGTTTGACTGTATTTCAAACTTGAAAAATAATACTGGGAGTGGTGCTGATGATAATCAAGGTCAAGGTTACTAAAAATAGAGAAAAAAAAACAAGTTTTCAATTCATAACTTAAGTTTCCTTAAGATATTTTGATGAAAGTTGGTGTATATGTTCCAGGTAGAGAAACTAAACTTGGGATTGGTTTTGAGGTAAATCAGGTTACTAAAAATAACAAAATAGTTTCCATTTATATATATGTTATTATATAAATGTTGGTATTTGTATTAAGGATGACTGGTCAAGGTCAGTTTTACTAAAAATAGCAAAAATGACTTCCCATCAATAACTTTCTTTTAAGAATTTCTATATTCTGTCTGCAAACAGCATTATAATGCTTCTGGTCAGCTTGTAACAGACAGATAATGACTGCTTTGAACTCCTTGTTTTTAGCTCTACTGGCCAAAGGCCAGAAGTGCTTATGCGATGGCGCGTTGTCTGTCGTCCGTCGTCTGTTGTCTGTCGTCTGTTAGCAGCACTTTCTCTGAAATCACTAGGCCAATTAAACTGAAACTTCACATGGGTGTTTCTATTGCATAGGAGACTATACAGAAGATTTATTTTTTCGATCTGAAATTCAAGATGGCCGCTGTTACTAAAAATAGTCCAAAACTTAAAAAATCGTCTTCTCATGAACGGCCCAACAGATTTTCAAAATGTTTACGTAGTAATGATGACCAACTATAGTTTTGTTAGATTTGTTCAAATGGTGTCCCTAGGGTTAAATATGACCCCGCCCCGAGAGTTCAATAAGGAGAACACATGTCATTATAATATTTTTTTTTTTTTTTTTAAATGGAAATGACATGTCAATTAAATATTTTTTTTTTTTTTTTTTTTTTAAATGGAAATAATTATGCCTATATCTTCACTAAAGCATTGTTAGGTAAAGGAGGTTAAGATTTATAAAAATGACTGGGTTCCTATGTCTTAAGGGGTCAGGAGGGACCCCAAAAGGGTAAAAATTGGGAATTACTAAATTCGTTTTCTTAACAACCGGTGTGTCAGATTTGTTCATATTTTGCATAAATTATCCTTATGTGTAGGGGTTTGATTGCAGATAAGAATTTAGGGGCTTAAATTTATAGGGGCCCTGTAAGGGGACTTAGAATTTTACATAGGGATACTATGGGAAAACAGAAAATTCTCTTTTTCTTTCATCTGTTCTTAAACCACTTAGGCCAATTAGACTGAAACTTAACATGGATGTTTCTATTGCATAGGAGACTATACAGAAGATTTTTTTTTTCGATCTGAAATTCAAGATGGCCACTGTTACTAAAAATAGTCCAAAACTTAAAAAGTCTTCTTCTCATGTACGGCACAACAGATTTTCAAAATGTTTATGTAGTAATGATGACCAACTATAGTTCTGTTAGATTGTTCAAATGGTGTCCTTAGGGTAAAAAATGACCCTGCCCCGAGAGTTCAATAAGGGGACACATGTCAATATAATATTTTTTTTTTTTTTTTTAAATGGAAATAATTTTGCCTATATCTTCACTAAAGTATTGTTAGGTAAAGGAGGTTAAGATTTGTAAAAATGACTGGGTTCCTATGTCTTAACGGGTCAGGAGGGGCCCCAAAAGGTACAAATTGGGAATTAGTAAAATTGTTTTCTTAACAACCGGTATGTCAGATTTGTACATATTTGATATAAATTATCCCTATGTGTAGGGGTTTGATTGCAGATAACAATTAAGGGGTTAAAATATATAGGGGCCCTGTAAGGGGACTTAGTATTTTACATAGGGATACTATGGGAAAACAGAAAATTCTCTCTTTTTTTTTCATTTATTCTGAAACAACTTGTCCAATTAAACTGAAACTTCACATGGATGTTTCTATTGCATAGGAGACTATACAAAAGATTTATTTTTTTCTATCTAAAATTCAAAATGGCCACCGTTACTAAAAATAGTCCAAAACTTAAAAAGTCTTCTTCTCATGAACGGTCCAACAGATTTTCAAAATGTTTATGTAGTAATGATGACCAACTATAGTTTTGTTAGATTGTTCAAATGGTGTCCCTACAGTTAAAAATGACCCGACCCCGATGTTTCTATTGCATAGTAGAATTTCAAAAAGTGCTATGGCCACTATGAGTCAGTAGAGCGTCCTCAGGCCCTCTTGGGCCTCTTGTTAAGTTATGCACCTTTCAAATTGGCCAGGTAAGAGTTAACAGCATATCTGATCATCAATTAAGGGGTCTTGAGTTTGAATGCCTGCCCTGTCACAGTCTCTATGATTGTGTCTCATAAAAAATACAAAGTATTCAATACTTTAAAAGATATTATATTTGTTCAAGATATTAAGCGAACACCTACGGGAATTTGTTTGAATATTTAGCATCATTATTTTCCCATTAGCAGAAACAGATGGTCAGTTAACCTAACTACTTTTAAATAGTACACAAGCACACCAATGTGTCCAAGTAACTGATTACTTTCCCACTTGAATCGGCGGTGGGTAGCGAATTATTAATAAGAAGTAATGTTATGTACCAATCATCATGGAGACTTGGTCGAGCAGGCATTTGAACTCGCAAACCCAGGATTGATAGTCAGATGAGCTACAGAATTCATTGAAAGTGAGTAAGGGGACTGTAGTTTTGACAAATTTTTGATTATTTTGATAATCGTGAGAGTTGGAGTATTGTTTAGCCTGAACAGTTAAGACTAGTGCTTGAAAGAGATTTTATATTCATAAAGGGCCAAAAGGGATAAAATTGTAAAATTTCAAATATCTTCATCTCAATAACTCATGTCGTCATCTGTTTAAAGTTTATCTCAGTGTTTTCCTTGTTTCAGAACAAACTACTTATATTTAAGTGTCGTCATAAAAATATTCATATTATATTATACAAATAAACTATATAGCTAAGTTACCAAAGTTTTCATAGTTTAGGCATTAAAGGAAGTATATCAGGAAAAATGTTATAAATGTCATAAAAATAAAATTCTTTTTAAATGGATAAAATTCATCTCATCATTAATAAATAAAATCTGAATTGTTTAGTATGTCAAATCCTCTAAAACGTGACAAAATCAATATTTAAATTGGAGTGGTAAACTCAAAATGAAATAGAACCCATTTTACAAATAGACAGCACTTAGATACTGCTTGATGACCTTCACATCATTCAGACCCTTTCTAAGATGAAACAAAGTTTACTATGTGTTAACTTAAATAACACATCAAATTGAAATAAAAATGAAATCACATCACTAATTTAATAAGTGACAAAATATGTTTTAAGAGAAGATCTATTTTAGTCTAACCTGGGTGCATAGCCAAAGTAAGGAAATCTTTTTTAAGTATATTATTTTGGCATGTTTAAATACATATCCTTTTGCCAATACAGGTTCAGTAAGTATATTTATATAGGCATGGTATATTGGGGTTGGTGGAATGTTTTTGTCCAATTTTAAAATTGTGAAAATACCTGTCTTTTATTCCCTTTAAAACTAAACATGATTTGAACATTTGCTTTCTGGTATTGAATTATTTTGATGTGGATTACCAGGTATATGCCATTTCTTGACAGGAATTAAAAAAATGTTGGCATACCCGAAGTAGGGTGAGAGACATGTTTAAATTGTCCAGGAAGCTCAGTAATGTTTAAAGTATGACAAATAGTCACTGCGTACACACCAGATTAAATTATATGACTATCTTTAAAAAAAGATATGTAATTGTGATTTCTTTTTTAGTTGAGAGGAGCAGTAAATGGAACAAGTCGGGAAATTCTGGGATGCCATCTGACGTCAAGTGGATTCAGTGAATGGCCTGAATAAACATCCAGGACTGTCGGGCCACCACAGACCATTAGATGCAGCATATATATATATATATATATATATATATTGACATTTTTGCCATAGTGTTAATAAATGGGACTTTTCCACCAGTACAAATGCATAGAATCAAGTTTGAAAATCAACCTAAAAGGAGATGAGATTTTGCATTTCCCAGTAACATTTAGTTATCAATCATGATTAATCAAGACTTGCAGTACATCACATATATAGGTGGTGGCATGAACTGTTAATCAAGTGGGCTGCATTTAAATTATGTTATTCATTGTGTTACCACTTTAAAAACTTTTACTCACATTAACCAAAGGCTCATGTGAGTTATTCTTATCACTTTTTGTCTGTCATATGATTGTTCCTCTATCTGTACACACAAATGGGTATTTAAGTGTCTGGGGTTTAGGGTTAGTAATTTTCTTGGACAACTGAAAAAATTATATGGTTGTTTCTGAACATTTAAATAAAGCTTTAATGTGCTTTTAAATCTGTTGTGTGGCAAAAATTAAGCCAGACCAGTAATCCGCTGGTCACAAAGAATGCACTTAAATACCCATTTGTTTGAACTTCATCCATCATCAATATTTCCAAACGACTTCTTAGATACCACTGGACATATTTTTACAAAATTTGCTAGTATCCTTTAATGAATTTCTTTTCAGTTTGTTTAGGCAGGACACAGGAATCATATTTGACCCCACCCTAGGGGTTTATCAGTTTTTTAAAAATTTCAAAAATCTTCCAAAATTGTATGGCCTTGAGTTTGATAGTTTGTATGTATGACAGATCTTATCCTGTCAGGTTTGTTCAAGCCAACACTTTTGTCCGGAGCATAACTACAAAACTATTCAAGCAATTTTGTTGAATCTTCACACAATGACAGAGGACATTGAGAAGAAGTGTAATGTACAAGAACCATAAATCTACCTTACTTACTTTTTGAATTATCTGCAGGGTCTTTCGTGGCCGAGTGGTCTAAGGTGCTGTCTCAATATCACCTCTCACTGCTAAAGTCGTAGGATTGAGTCCTACTCTCTCCAAAAAATTTATGTTATCTTAAGGACGGTGGTTCTACTGAGTCTGACTCAGTCTGAGGTCTTCATCCACCAGTAAAACTGGATATGCCATACATGTATATAACCTGAAATGTGTTGAAAATGGCGTTAAACCCTATTCAAAAAAAAAAAGAATTATCTCCCTTTATTTATTGAAACTTTAGTCCAGAGCATAACTCCAAAACTCTTCAAGGGACGTTGTTGAATCTTCACACAATGACTGAAGACATTGAGAAGAAGTGTAGTGTACAAGAACAATAACTCTACCTTGTTTTTTTTTAATTATCTCCCTTTATTAAATTTACTTATCTTGGCATAACATGCTTGTCTGGAACATAACTAAAAATGTGTTCCAAGTTTTTTATATTTTACACAATTATAGCCAGGCCAATTTGCTCAGTAACGTGTCTGACTATCAATCTATGGGTAGTGACTTCGAATCACTGCCCGGCAACAGTCTCCGTGATGATTGATATATGACATTATGTCTCATTATCATTCGTCTCTCACCACTGATTCGAGTGGGAAAGTTACCAGTTACTTAAGGAGGTTGGGTGTGCCCGAGTACTGGTTAACTTTCAGGATCCCAGGAAACAGTGGTTAGGTTAACTGATCGTCTGTTAGCCCTCGATGGCATAAAAATGACGCTAAATAATCAATCAATCAATCTTATAATAATAGAGAATATTTAAAGGAAGTACATTGTGCAAGAATCATAACTCTTCCTTCTGTCTTTACATATATTCCCATTAGTTATTATATTTTATTATGCTAGTCTGGAACATAACTCAAAAAGTGTTCAACGGATTTAGTTGATATTTCACAGAATGATGGGGGACATTGAGAGGAAGTGTAATGTGCTGGAAGCATAACTCTTTCTTCTATCTTCACAGAATTATTATGCTCCCCCCAAAGGGGGGAAGCATATAGTCGCCGCTTCGTCCGTGCGTGTGTCCGTTAATGCATCACCAAATTCTTGTCCAAGCTATTTCTCTACAACCTCTGGTTGGAATGTTATGAAACTTGCTAGGATGCATCACAACCAAGTGGAGATGCGCATAATATCTTTTTGTTCAGGTTTGATGATTTTTCATGGAGTTATGGCCCTTAATTGAGTCTGTGACCAAATTCTTGTCCAAGTTATTTCTCTACAACCTCAGGTTGGAATTTTATGAATTTTGCTAGGATGCATCATTACCAAGTGCAGATGTGCATAATGTCTTTGTGTTCCGGTTCAATGATTTTTCACGGAGTTATGGCCCTTTGATTCTGTCTGTGACCAAATTCTTGTCCGTGCTATTTCTTTACAACCCAATGTTGAAATATTATGAAACTTGCTAGGATGCATCACTATCAAATGGACATGCGCATATTGTCTTGATGTTCTGGTTCATTGATTTTCACAGAGTTATGGCCCTTTCATTGAGTCTGTGACCAAATTATTTTCTACAACCTCAGGTTGGAGTTTTATGAAATTTGCTATGTTTGTGTTCCAGTTCAATGATTTTTCACAGATTTGTGCCCTTTCATTCTGTCTGTGACCAAACTGTTCTCCGCTCTATTTCTCTACAAACTCTGGTTGGAATTTTATGAAACTTGCTAGGATGCATGATTACCAGGTGGAAATGTGCATATTGTCTTCATGACGCTATATTGCTACAACCTCTGGTTTTAATTTTGTAAAACTAGCTAGGATATGCACATATTGTCATTTTGTTCTGGTTCAATGATTTGCGAATGAGTTCTGTCAAGTGCAGAGCCACATATTGTTCCTGCATGCAGTTTGGTATTTTTCAAACAAGTAGCAATCAGCACTAAGGGAATAGGGTACAGAGTCAAACACTCACTTGGGGAGCATCCATCGGTTCCACCGATATTTTCTTGTTCTTCTTTGTTATATTCCCTTGTTTGGAGCATACCTTGAAAAGTTTTGAAGAAAATGCTTTTAAGCTTCATACAACGATAGAAAGCATTGACAGGAAGTCAACAGTACAAGAATTTGCTTCGGCGTGGTGATGACAAACATGGCTCTTGTTGTCATAGAAATAATTTTACTAGGGATACCGTTTGACCTCTTTCATCAAGGAATTGGGAAATAATGTTTCAATATTTAAGTAATATTTATTAACAACAAGGGAAAAAAATGGAAGTGACACAGGATGAAACCTTAAACACAACATATATTTTAGACCTAAGGAAACTAATTTACCAACCTGTCAAATTTGTTCATGAGCAGGGATTTCAAGTTTGTTCAAATAAAAGGGATACGATGCATTGGGGGTTTTGGTATCTGTTTAGAGATACTATGAGGTAAAAGAAATTCTCTTTTTCTTATCTATCTTAAGAATTATTTTAATTTTTTTGAGCTAAAGTATTTTCTAGTCATGTGAGGTTAGATTTGGTCATATAATGTGGTTTATATATAAAAATAATTAGCCCGCAGGGACTGGACCGTAAAAAACAATTTCAAAGATTTTCTAAGAAACTGATGATCTTAACTTGTTCATATTTGGAGTAAATTATCCTTTTGAATAAGGATTTCAAATGTTTCAAAAAACCAGGCTATATTTCATTGATTCTCTCTCTTTAAAGATAACTACTCAGGATTTTTTAAAATTTTAAAATGGGCTATAATATTTTTTCCTATACATCATGCCTATATATACTTAATGACCCAATATTGCCAATTGAATACCTATTTAAACATGCAAAATCAATAATTGAAAAGGGATTTCCTACCTTGAGCTACGTGCCTAAGTTAGACTAAAATAATTTCCCGCTTAAAATTACAACCTATTTTGTGACGTATTAAATGAGTCACGTGATTTCATATTTTGATTCCAGTTTGATCCTTTATACAAGCTAACATGCAGTAAAAATTATTTCATTTTAGAAAGAGTCCGAATGACAATGAGAGGTTTGTCTAGCAGTATTTAAGTGCTGTCTATTTTTACAATGGGGATTTCTTTTCAAGTTTGCCATTCCATTTGAATGGCGATTTTATTGCATTTTTGCTAAAAATTGTTGGAAGCCATGCTGAACACCATACAACATATTGCCATGAAAACTTCTATATTGTATCATGTAAAATAATATTTTGAAAAGGGATTTCCAATAGTGGTCCACTTATCCAGAAATAGATATCCCGTTTAAAATTGCACCATATTATGTGACATGTCATATGAGTTACATGATTTCATATTGATTTAGATTTGATCCGTTGAACTCGTTTGCATATTGTAGAATTTATTTCATCTTGAAAAGAATCCAAATGACGATGTGAATGTCATCAAGCAGTGTTTAAATGCTGTCTAGTATTAGAATGAATTTCATTTCATGTTAATCACTCTGATTAAAATGTTTGTTTTTTTCGGGTTTTGGTGAATTTGATATACGAAACCATTCAGATTTTTTTTACTTATTATAATGATATGTTTTATATCCATTTTAAAATAATTTTATAACATATTTTCCTGATATACTTATGCCTTCAAGGCGACTTTGATTTTTACATAAAAATTCTAAAACACAGACAGCCGGCAATGTGTGAAAGTGTAGTGTGAAAAATTCAAAACTCTGTCATGACATATTTATCTCCACTTTTGTTCTTCATTTTTGGTTATTTTTCCTTGCCATGAGTAAATCTTCAAAAGTATGGAAGGGAATCAAACTTGGAACTTGGATTAATGGCCTTGTGCCTGGGATGTTAACTCTATCTTGAATAATGACAGAATTATCTCCCCTATTTTTTACCTTATTTTCAGTATTTGTTTGTCTAGAGTATTATTACTTGAGGGAAGACAGTATTTTACTGGCTATTCATTCTGAGATGGCCCAGTTAGCTCAGTCGATAATGTGACAGATTATCAATTTAGGGGTCACAAGTTCAAATCCATGCCATGCAGCCATCTCCGTGTTGGAAATGCACGCTTTTAACAAATAGAACTTTAATAATGACTCTTGGTTATGTCAGAGTTATATAGAAAATTAAGTCACTGGTCTTATAAAATACATATATACAAATCACAGGGTGGTTGGGTGTGGGAGATGTTTTGGGATATGAAGAGATAACTCGTACTCCCTTGCCACTCTTTGTAAAGGACCATTTGAAATATTTATATTTGTTCAAATCACAGGGTGGGTGAGGCTATGGAATATTAAGAGATAATGCTTGCTTCCTTGTCGCTCTTTAGGCTATTAATAATGTACCCTAAAATTATTCAAATGTTGAAACCATTTGGATGGCATTTTTTATGTATAAGGTCTCACTACACAGTTGGATTTTGTTCTTTGTTCTATATAAAATAAGGTCTAGGATTTCACTGGTAAAAAAAGGATTCTACATAGAATTTTTTTTAAAGTATTTTTTTTTCAAAGCAGGAATGTATACATACATAAAAATGCAAAATAACTGGTAGGTTGAACACGTTGTTTTTTTTTTAAAGAGGGTGCAGTGACACCCTGTGCTTTTTTGAAAAAAGAAGTCCTCAAATGCTCCTAAATACATGCATATGTTGAAATCCTATCAAAGTCACATTTTTAACACCAGTGATGTCTTATTGCAGTATATACTATGCCAACGTTTGCTCTACTCATCTGCAGCAAGAAATCACAGCCACTATGAACCATTTTGAAAATATTTCATAACCAAAGTACATAGGCCTATATTTCAAGAGTAAGAATCTTGCTACCATGGGAAAAAAGGGGCGTAACTGTGTAGTGAGACGTATAACGGATCAAATTGAAATGACACGACACATTTAACACATAACAAAATATATTGCCGTTTTTAATAAAAAATCTATTTAGGTTTAACCTAGGTGCGTAACCCAAGTTAATTATTTTCAATATATTGTTTTGGCATGTTTAAATAGATATCTTTTTGGCAATATGGGTCTGTGAGTATATATCGGCATGGAATTTTGGGGGAAAATGTTTTTAGCCAATTAAAAAATTATGAAAAATCCTGATATATTCCCTTTAAACCTTAAAACACTTGAAACCCTAAACTAGTCAGTAAAGAGATTTACATATCCAAAGAGGGCCAATAGGAACCCTAAATGGAATAAACATTTTCAAAGATATTTTAAAAAACTGCTAAGCATAAACATTTGGCCTAAATTATCCTTTTAAATAGGTCTTTCAAATAATCAGGTAATGACGATGTGAAGGCTGTCAAGCAGTATTTAAGAGCTGTCTATTTTAAGAATGGGGATTTTGTTTCAAATTAACTCCAATATAAATATTGAGTTTGTCACGTTTTGGTAGATTTGACATACCAAACTGTTCAGTTTTTGTTTTTATTAATGACAGTGGGATGCTTTTATCCAATTTATTTTTTATTTTTATGACATTTATAGCATTTTTCCTGATATTATTCCATTTCATAATGTAACACAGGTTCCCCAAAAGGGTTAAAATTGTTAATTTTTAGTTTAACTGTTAAAGGGTCCTCATGTAGGTTCAAGCCCTTATTGCTCCTAAAACTTTATAGGGGAAAGTTTGCCAGTAACTTGTGGAAGGATTGCAGGTATTCCTCCACCAATACAACCAGATATAATAAGTATAACCTGAAATGTGTTGAAAATGGCGTTAATCATCACAGATTTGCTGGGCAAGGATTCAAAATATCACGACCCCTGAATTGATAGCCAAACCGTACCCGACTGCCCAGCCTGTGATGATTAATATATGACATTGTCTCATTGTTGTTCATTTTTCACCATTGATTCAATTCTGGTTTTATTTCCCTTCACTTGTTAACTGATTTTGAGAAGTGCTATCATCAATTAAGGATATGCACGCTTTTAACAATACAGTACTTTAATATTTATACAGAAAGAAAAATAAGTCTATACACAATTATTTTTATATATGACATTGCATCTCATTGTCACAAAATTATCAGTTGTAGAGATGGTTGTGCTCGAGTACTGGTTAACTTTCCAGAATCCCAGGAAAGAGGGTTAACTGAATGTCAATTTGCCCTCAATGGCATAAAAATGATACTAAATATTCAAACGAACAAATCATTTAAATTTTTCTCCACCTATAAAACTGGACATTCAAAAACATAAAGCCTTCATTAGTTTGAATTGAGCACTTCTTGGATGAAGAGCCATAAGTTTTATAGATATTATAGTTGTACTTAAAGTAGAATCAGTTCCAGTAGTTATGCCCCATTTTTATAAATCTGTCTTACTTTCTTGTCAGTTTTATTCCCCCTTCACGTCTTGTCAACCAATTTTGGGCAAACTTGTTTAAGAGCTTCAGTATGATGTCTAGCTGCACACATTGATGTCTTTGAGCAGTTATGGCCCTTTCATTACCTTTAATTAAAAGTTTTTTCAATGCTATTCCTAAAATTTGCAACCGATTTTAGCAAGACTTGCTCAGCATAATTCGACCACAAATGCACCTGCCACAGGGCTTATAAGCACATTTTTAGCAGAACTTCAAAAACATTTTCTCTGAAAGTTCAAGGACTAGACCTAAGATATTTTACATGTACCATTGCATGGGGATTTATTACAGTCTGGTCCCTGAAGTCAAAGTGATAAACTTGAAATTAAATCAACATTCTAAAAATAGACATATAAATGTGTCGATAAACTACCTCCCTTTACATTATTTTAAATAATCATGTTAGCAGAGTTGTAAATTTACAGCCATTTTCTCAATTATTTCCCTTTACAGCTGTCAATTTTTTAAAATTAAATATGCAAATGTTGAAACTATTTGGAGTGCATAAATTCAAAAGCATATCTTCCAGCTAGTAATTGGGTGGGTGGGTTCGGGGGAGGTTTGTGGACAGAAAAAATATGCAAATTAATATGAATATGCAAATTATTATGCAAATGAATTTCACTGGTCATGTTAAAGAAAACAACAAATTTTCAATTTTACATATTTATTAATTATCAATAAACTATATTATAAACAATACAAATGTGTTCACAAATTTTATTACAACCGATTCCACCCTGCACAAGGAAATACCAATATTGCTATAAAAGTTTTGACTGATGACTGGCACCGGTGCTCCAATATAGCCTTCCATTGCAAACATGGCAACAACAAAGGTAGGACTAAGTAAATCTCACTTGCCGTGCAATGTCTGCTTTCAGCGGAGAAATCCAGAAATGCTATTTGTATGTCCATATTATTTAGCCATGAGCATGACCCAAATTTAGTCTCATCTGGTGTTTAATTGAAGCCAGATTTATCTCCCCTGCAAACTGCAGTATTTTTCTCAATCCTCAATAGTATGGAGTATTTATACTGAAATGATTAAGAAATAACACCAGGTGAGTTTCACAGCCACATTATCAAACAAGTATAAGCAATATTTCACAGTTCACAGTTTTATAATATGTCTGTAAAGATATTTCATTAATGATTTTGTTAAGAATAATCATTGGCAAAATCATGAAATACCTTTATTCTAAACTGTAAATATCACTTACAAAAGTTTGATAATGTGACTATGTAATTCACCCCATGGCATTTCTTTATCATTTCACTAAAGTATATTGGTAAGGAATATATATATATGAATATATATTATATAAACACAATAATTATAAATCTGTCTGATGTCCATGTATATTGCCAATGAACAAGAAATGTAGATGTATTCCACAAAAGATATAAAAAATGGCATTGATGTTTAGGAAATGCAACTTTTGAATACTCTCTATGTGTCTGGTTATACCATTTATTTTAATTATTTATTAAACTCTCATTACTAATTAAGAAAGGCTTTTGTCACTTAAGACCAAAGGAAAAACATTTTATTATTTCTTAAATTATTACTGCTTTTCTATTTAGAGTGACCATATCAGAGATTCTAGAAAACGTCAGCCATAACTTTAACAGCCTTTGCATCACGGCACTTATCGTGCTGAAGACACTATCTAGCCTTCAATGTCCTCTCAAGTTTTCAATCGACTGTCACGGCAACCACCATCACCCTGGTTAAGCATACAACTACAGGTACAATTATTGTAGGTTGCCAAGCATACAGCTACATGTACAACAGTAGATGCCGATAAATGCATGAAAGGAAGCCTGCCTCCAATAGCCCAGTCACACATGATGATATTAAAGTAGACTGTTTATTTTCAGTACAGGTAATAAAAATGAGATTTGGCTTTGAAACTAATTACTAAAAACTTTTTCATGGATTTTTGGTGTTTTTTTTTTTTTAAAGGCAACTCTGACCATTCAAAATAGTTCCAGAACTAATGCAATGGTGCCATTACTAATTACAATATTTGATCATTATAAAAATGCTCACATTGAGGCAGACAGTTGGAGTCTTTGTTGGTGAGTTTTAACATGTAACCACTGTTGTTCCATTTTAATTTCGTTAAGACTGATCTCGATGTAGTTTAAATGTTACAAGTTGGTTGTCTCTTATGGTTAAACCAACAATCTTTCTCACAAAGATATTGGACTGAGCTTGGCTCAAACCCATGACCACAGTGGTAGGAGGTAAGTGATCTTGAGACGGCGCCTAAGACAATTTGACCGTGGATAACCTGACATCATTTGTAAAGTCTGAGCTCAATGTATTTTACACAGGAGTTGGGTATCTTATGGCTGCACTGGAAATTTATTATACTGGCAATCTTTTTTATGAAGTTATGGACTGAGCTAGGCTCAAACCCATGACCTCAGTGGCCAGAGGTTAGTGATCTTGCTTAGGTCATCTTGTTCATAGAGGACCTTTTGTTTTTGTAGAAAATGATCTCAATGTAGTCCAAACATGCGTGTCTGTTATATAATACAAACAATTGTACTTTCAATATAAGCACATTTATATTGTCAGTCAACTTTACTGGAATACATTAAGTCTGATGGGAATGTTTCATGTTACAGTTTGGATATTTACATGAAAGTGAAAGTACGACATGGTTATGTGTTGCCAGTATTGTCAGCAAACACTTCTATAATCAATACATTAAGTCTGACGCAAATGCATATTGTAAGTTTGGATATTTACATGAAAGTGAAAGTAGGTCATGGTTATGTGTTGCCAGTATTGTCAGCAAACACTTATATAATCAATACATTAAGTCTGATGCAAATGCATCTTGTAAGTTTGGATATTTACATGACAGTGAAAGTAGGTCATGGTTATGTGTTGCCAGTATTGTCAGCAAACACTTCTATAATCAATACATTAAGTCTGACGCAAATGCATCTTGTAAGTTTGGATATTTACATGAAAGGGAAAGTAGGTCATGGTTATGTGTTGCCACTATTGTCAGCAAACACTTCTATAATCAATACATTAAGTCTGATGCAAATGCATCATGTAACAGTTTGGATATTTACATGAAAGTGAAAGTAGGTCATGGTTATGTGTTGCCAGTATTGTGGTAAACACTTCTATAATTAATACATTAAGTCCGACGCAAATGTTTCATGTAACAGTTTGGGTACTTATGAAATTGTTACACTGAGAATCTTTCTCATGAAGTAATCAAACCGAGCTAGGCTTAAACCCATAGCAGTGAGAGGTAAGTGATGTCTTGTCTGTCTGTGCTGGGTAATGATTGTCTAGTAATATCTATTAATAAACCAAGGACACTAACTCTACTAATAGTAACCGATTTTTGATTTACTAATATTAATGTCTTGGCATCATTCCATTACAACATAAGGAACAATTATTTATTTAATTATAAGAGGGCCTAATTGGACCTAGATTGTTCATTTGAGATCATAGATATATAAAGATATAAAGGCTTAGTTTTATTAATATCAAATGAAAGCTGTCGGTGCTGGAGAACTTATGACAATTCAAGGGCCATAACTCCCACATTGATTATCCAATTTCGCGAGTTCAATTTTATTTTATTTGAATATTTAGCGTTATTTTTATGCCAATGGTGGCTAACAGAAGAGCAGTTAACGGTACCACACTTTCTTTAATTCCTGGAAGGTTAACCAATACTTGAGTACACTCATTTCCACAGGTAACATAACTTTCCCACTGGAATCAGCAGTGAGATGATTGACAAATCACAAGGACTGTAGCTGGATTTATATGTTTTCTTAATGAGGTTTACAACATTTTCAACACATTTCAGGTTATATCTGGCATACTCAGAATGAATCTGAGTAGAACCACCGTCCTTCCACAAGTAAATGGCAAACTTTCTCACTTAAAGTTTTTGCAGCAAGAGTTTCAAACCTACAACCTTAGCAGTGTGAAGTGATCATGAGATGGCGCCTTAGACCACTCTGCCATGGAGGATCCTACTTGATTGATAGAAAGTCGCCCTAATGACTGAGCTACCCTGGCCCTTGTCCAAGATATTATGGTTACATAACTGAAAGTTGAATGAAGAAGTTGTCCATGATATACTGGTTAAATAACTACAGAAGTTATTTTTAACATTGTAAATCTGTCGAGGATTAAATGAAAACTGCAAGTGCTGAGTGCACAAAAGTTCAAGTAACAATTTGATCAGTTCAAAAACTTGTCAAGATATTATGCACACAACATCAAATTACACAAATTTTCATAATTCAAGGGTCATAAGTCTGACACTATCTAATATGGCCAGTTAAAGAACTTTTCCACAGTATTATGGTTATATAACTTCTGTGTACTAGGTTTGGTGATGATCTAATAAAAAATGCTGGTGATACAGTGTAAAGATGGTCACATACGAAATTCTTATGTCTCCAAATCTGATACGGGCATTTTGAAAACATGTCCAAGATATTATATGGTTATATAACTATTAAAAAAATGAGGTAAAATAATAAAAAATCCAATAAAAAATTCAGGTGCTAGGGTGCACACAACAAAATGTCTACGGATGGATGGATGGTTGGACGGGACGATCAGAATAACTTTTTCTACAGTGCGCTAAAAAATGGAAAAGAAAGCCCAAAATGTTATTGATTTGAAGTTCACATCTTAAATAGGGAGTATATCTAACATGATATATTGAAAATAGAAGGTTTTGTTCCAATTCTAAAATTTTTGGGGAAAAACCCTGATATACTGGTATTGCCTTTAGTGTCACTGTGTATAATCTTACTTCGCTGATTGCGTGTATCAGCATTCCAGATAGCACAGCTTCAGAATTTTGTAACTAAATTACAAATAACAAGAGCAGTCCATAAGACAGTGTGCTCGACTATTTGAATCATTTGTCACAAAAGTACAAAATTTGATTGACTGATGACCAATTCAAGTAAACAAGAGTTGTCTCATTTACTAAATTAAAAAGGTCTTTTAACTACAAAACCTTGTATAAAGTTCCTATCCAAAACATGCAGTGGCTGCTGAAATATAAACTTTAACCAAAATTTCGAAGTTAATCAAGGCATTTGCAAAAAAATCTGGCAACTTATCCAACTTTGATTACATAAATGCAAAATATGCCTTACACAAAGATTTATAAAATTACATGAAGTGGTTGGAGACCCCACATAATGCATTTTGTTCAAGCAAAGAGTTATCAAACTACATGTAGTTATTTTAGTAGGTGTAATGACTGGGAAGTCTTGTGTGAAGTTTCAATCAAATATATTGAATGATTGGTGAGATATGGACTTGATGGTACTTGCATGCAAAACTAAACAAGAATTTCTAAGTCAAACTAGGGCCATAGCTTATTATTATTATTACTTATGTTCAAGCAAGAGTTGTAGGTATGATGATTGGGAAGTCATGTTGGAAGTTTCAATGCAATACGTGCAATGGTTACTGAGATATAGAATTGCAAGCAAAACTTTAACCAAGGTGTGTCACTCCTACTGCACGTTGATGAAAGCACTCGAGTGAGTAGAATTGTCCTCTTTATTCTTCAATAGTTGAGCTAAAAAATGGTTTAAAATACTGACTAGATATTCAGACAAATTATGAGTTACGTTGCAGACATCTTGTATTTGTAAATGTTTCCAAGATGCTTCACTAAAAACATAGCGAAGAAGTGGAGGTGCATATTAAATGTGAATGTAAATTTATTTGATAAGTTTGTATTAACCTTTTTGTTACTAGTAACACAGGACATTTTTAATATATCTATTTCAAAATGAATGCTTGTGTGTAAACTACAAGAACTGGACTCCATTACACAGGCCAGTTCTCCAGATAAGCACTATTTCGGGGTATGTAAGCACTGAAATTTCTGAATAAAGCATTGAAATTTAAATTAAGGGGTAAAATAAGCATTGGTTATTTTCAATTTCAGTGTTGATTAGATTGTTTTAAATGACAATTTGATAAGAATTACCTTTACCCTTAGCATTCTAAAAATAAGCATTGCATAAAAATTTAAGGGGTAAAATACTCATTTGAAGAAAAGCTTATCTGGAGCATTGACAAGCTTTGATATTTGTATGGAGAACATCCTAAGGGTGACATGGTGCCTTGCACTAGATAAGTTCTTGTACATGCCAAACTTCAAGATTTGTCATGAGAACATCCCAAGGGTGACATGGTGCCTTGATCCAGATAAGTTATTGTATAATTATGATGTTGAGAAAAAAACGTGTGGTGCCACTGCATGATGAAATTTGATTTTATCCAAAAATAAATATCATGTTTTATGTGTTAAAAAAAAACACAACTGCTTTGGGACTAAAAATCAAAATAGCTACACTAACAAATGCTTGAGTTTCACCTAGTACCAATGTTCAAATCTTATATTGAAAATTTTGGTAAACATTCAAATCAATTCAATGAAAATTTATTGCAGGAGTTGTATATGAAATTTTAAAAATATGAAAAATTGCAATTAAGTGCTGCACTTTGTTCCAATTGAGGAATACAAAATTTCAAAGCCAAATCATTCACCTAAACTTGTACTGAGAGTAAACAATTATTACTCTAACGGCATATGTATAAGACTGGGTTACCACAAGCAGACTAATTTCCATGCACTTACCCAGATTGGCACAGCAGAGCCATCAAGTTAGAACAAGAGATGGATTGATCATTGTTGCATTTCTGATAGGCACACTAGAACTATCAAGTTAGAACAAGAGATTGATCGATCATTGTCACACTTTTTGATAGTTAACAACAGCTATGTGTCGCAATGTCGTCTAAAATCTACGAACACAGTCACCCTCTTTTGCCTTTCTTTTAATTAATTTTTCCTATTTTCATTATTTTGACTATAATGCTTTTTTCTATAATCTTTTACAAATTAATTTAAAAACTAAAAAAAACTGAACGAGAACTTAAATGCAAAATATGATAATAGTATTTTGAAAAACTAAAAAAACAAACAGACACACAAGTAAGTATCCATAGTTGTCATCTCCATAACATCTAAACCATTACTGCTGCATTTTGTTTATATTTTTTATCCACATTTATTGTCCACAGATAATATATGGGCATCAGACAGACTATTTATTGTATTTATCTATTTATATATATAATATATTTATTCCTTACAATATACAAAATAACTCAATACTAAAGATGAGAAAAATACTGGGGCTTGTGAGGAGAAAATATGACAAAATAAACTCCAAATGAGAACAATATCAAGTCATGCAAAGCTAAACAATATGAACATACCAAGCTTTCAAGAATTCTCACATAGAAGCAGACATCGCTGGACAAGCAAGAAATATGAAGTCGTGTTCACCTCTGTCATCACCACATTCACAATGGAAGTCATATTGGAGCACATTTATACATAGATTGATACTTCCAACTGGAAGTAATCCAGTATTTGCCAGCCATTAGTTTACATCATCTTAAAAGCAGCAGATAGCAATGCAACAGTTCACTTTATTGTATTCATTTTTTCCCCTTTATAAATATAGTTAAGATTGTGGTTCAACACCATTTTAAACAAGTCATATATTGGATCCAGTTTTATTAAGTGAAGTTCGGCAAGTAACAGGTAACTCAACAGACCCTTTGACACAAAGTCATGGAGGGTAGTCTTTATAACACACCTCCCCCTCCACACACACACAAAGGACTGCCATTTAGAAATCCGTCCAAAATTTCATGTTCCATTCACAACTTTTTCATACATTGGGGGATTTTAAAATTACTAGGTACAAAATGACCACTAAGACACAATGTGTTGAGTGAAAGATTAAGGGCTGTATTTCAATGGCAAATATGATGTTATCGTTGTATGGCGTTTATAAAACCGTATTCTCAGTGCTGCCACACTGGAGTATCATGTAGCAGACACATGGTAAGTCACATTATACTGGTAAATTCTGAGTGGGGTTTAACACCATGGTACTTATGGTACCAGTTTTATTGGTAGAGCAAGACCTCAAGAGAGTAGAACCATTGTCCACCCAACCTCAGAGGTGAGAGACAAGTAATCTTAGGATTGATCGGACATGGAGGATCCCACCCAAAATAGAATTTATTAGTAATCTGTTGCATATGACATAGCTGCTGCTTCTATCTGATGTATTACAGTCAAAACTTTACAAGCAATATAGAATATTTCTTACCATGAGTCGCATCATCAGGAATCCTTGAATCAGATGTCAAGTTCCTTAGATTACTTAGTCCATATATTTCACATGAATGATTGTACATGGTGGTGCCACATCAATTGTATCTCATTACCAGTTGTACAGGGTGGATTACAATGGTTCTTTCAACAATTAAATGAATATAATCTGAAACTGAAAAAAAGCATAATTTTGATCATAATTGTTTCTAGAAGATTGTTAGCACAACTAAAATATTCAACAATATTTAAAGGGGCTTTATCAGGAAAAAAGGCTATAAATGTCTTAAAAATTTAAAATATTTTTAAAATGGATAAAAAGCATCTCATTACCGTAAATAAATAGAACCGGAATGATTTGGAATGTCAAATTAACCGAAACATGACAAAATCTATATTCAAATTGGAGTGGTAAACTTAAAACAAAATCCCCATTCTAAAAATAGACAACACTTAAATACAATTTGATGTCATTTGGACTCTTTGTAAGATGAAACAATCTTTACTATGTGTAAGCCTGTTTCAATAGTGGATCTACTCTTTAAAAATTACGTACACCCCCACCACCGCCAATAAACTCCGATATTTTATTAAAATTCACTTTATTTCTACTGAAAAACATGTGTGCCTATTCAGATTTTATGGTGCACCCCTCTAAACTGAAATTGTGGATCTGTTCCTGTGTATAACCACTCAATCTGAAATCAAAATAGAATCCTGTCACTCATTTAAAACGTCACTTTTAAGCAGGAAATCTATTTTAGTCTAACCTAGGTGCGTAGCCAAAGTTAGGAAAACCCTTTATAATATATTATTTTGGTATATTTAATTAAATATATTTTTGGCAATACGGTGTCAGTAAACATATATAGACATAATATATTTGAAAAATAGGTTTTTAGCCAATTTTAAAAGTTTGAAAAATCCTGATAAATTCCCTTTAAATATATCTTTTCTTTGAAAAGGTTTCAACCAAAATTAGGCTTTTAAATATATCTGTAAAAACAATTCTGAAATTATGATTTTTAATGAAAGAATGGGGTTTTATGGCGTACCAACACATTGTAGGTTATTTGACGCCAACAGGAAGGAAGATCCCAGGTTCACTCTACATGAACAAAAACAACAAAGTAACATACATATTAAATAAATCACATCAACAAATGAATATGCAGAATGAACCTAGAATCTTGATACCTGCAGAACTGCAGAGTTTCAGCAAATTCTATCGTATTACTCAAATTGTTGTTTCTTACAACATACATGAGTCACACTGACCCTACATGTATTCTTGCTATCACTCAAATGGCTCCCTGGAACCAAACAGGGACTGTTAATTTAACCATAATAATGAACATGACAAAAAATGATGAAATAAACATGACACCCATTTGGAGGATTCCTACCCCATTGCAGAGATCGACAGTGATTCAATTCTTACCCAGAACCACACAGGTATATGTTTTTGAAAATAGCAACAATTAGCATATCATATAGAAGTCAAGCAAGGTCACATGATTTACCTTAATAAAGAAAATAAAGATGCAGCAATTTGATAAAATTAGACATGATCTAAAAGAAAACTCTTAAAAACAACAACAATGCACTTAAGTGTAAAAAAACTGAACGAATCTTGGTTTGACATTGCACCAACACATTATAGGTTATACGACTTTAACAGGAAGGTTGATTCCAGGTTCAATCTCAATGACAAAAAAACAACAGATTAACATACAAATTCGGAGAAAAAACAACAGCAAGAGGGCCAGATTGGCCCTTAATCGCTCACCTGTTGCAGAGGCGACAATGTGAAAGATGGCAATTTTTGATAAGGCATTAGGGTCATGCCTCAGACATTTTAATTGGTCAGTTTAGATAATATGATATATAATTAGTGTCTAAATATTGTGAAAATCAATGAAAACTGCAGGTTCTTGAGTGTAAGTAGATTCATAAAATGCAATTTATGTCAATTCAAGGGCCGTAAGTCTATACATTAATGATCCAATTTGGTCAGTTCAAGAATTGTCCATGATATTATGGTTATATAACTACTATGTAAGTTTGGTGATATCAAGTGAAAGCTGCGGCAGTACTAGAGTGCACACAATGTCAAATAATCGATTTTTGAGGATTCAAGGATCATAACTCAGACTAATTAACAGATTTGGCCAGTTCAAGAACTTGTCCAAGGTGGTTATATAACAACATTACTGTGTAAGTTTGGTGAGGATCAAATGAAAAATGTGCAAGCAAGAGTGCACACAACATCAAATAACTGAATTTTATATGATTTAAGTGCCATTACTTCGACAATATCCATCTGATTTAGCCAGTTAATTGTCCAATTTGACCAGTTCATGAACTTGTCCTTGATAGTTTGGTTATATAACTACTATGTAAGTTTGGTGGACATTAAGTCAGTGAAAGATGCGAGTACAAGAGTGCACACAACTTCAAATAATGCAATTTTTGACAATTCAAGGGCCATAACTCAGACCTTAATTGTCCAATTTGACCAGTTCAAGAACTTGTCCAAGATGTTATAGTTATATTGTGTAAGTTTGGTGTGGATAAAATTATAGGGGTGCTAGAGTGCACATAACATTAAATTACTTAATTTAGTATGACTCAAGGGCCATAACTCTGACAATATTAATACGACTCGGCCATTCCATGAACTGGTCCAAAATACTATATTTATATAACTACTATGTAAGTTTGGTGGACATCAAGTGAAAGCGGTGAGTACTAGAGTGCACACAACATCAAATAATGCTCTTTCAACAATTTAAGGGCCATAACTCAAGACATTAATTACCAGATTTAGCCAGTTCAAAAACATGCCCAAGATATTATTGTTATATAACTGCTGTGTAAGTTTGGTGAGGATCAAACAAAAAATGTAGATGCTCAAGCACACAAGGTTAAATAGTGCAATTTTAAATGTTTCAAGGGCCATAACTCTGACATTAATAATCCGAGTTGACCAGTTCCAAACTTGTCCAGATATGATGGTTATATAACTACTATATGAGTTTGGTGAAGAACCAATAAAATATGCGGGTGCTAGAGTGCACACAACAAGAAGTTCACAGACGGATAACGGATACAGGGCAATCAGAATTGAGCTCTGCTCAGGTGAGCTAATAAAAATCTATCAACAAACAAATACATGTATGCTGAATGGGCCCGAATCTTGATACCTTGAGAACTGCAGAGTTTCAGCAAATTCTAACCAAATACTCAATTTGCCAGCTCTTGCAATATGCATGAGCTATGATGTTCATATTCCTTGCCATCCCACATTTAGCGCCCTGGAATTACACCGTGGTTGGTTATTTAATCACAATTATGGACATGACAAAAAATGAAAAAAAAAAAAATCCCTTTCTGAGGATTCATAGCTCTGCAGAGATTGATAGCAATACTTTTCTTACTCTGAACAACACACATAATACAACATAAATGAAATATTCTTGCCACCACTCATTTGGCACCATGGAACTACACAACATTGGTATTTTAACCACAATAATGAACATGACAAAAACTGAAAAATGGACAGGACACCCCTTTGGTGGATTTCCATTGCTCTACCACTTGACAATGATACTACTCCAAACAATACAAGTATAAAGTGTGAAAAGCACATCAATGTTTCGTCCAATATATTAACATATGATACTTAAACATAGAATACAAGTTTCCAAAACACGAGGATCATCGCTCACCATTGACACAGGAGACCATGACAAATAAAGCAATTTATTTAAAAAGGGTCACAACTCGGACATTTGTTATGAAATTAGATCTTACAGTATTAGGTAACTACATGTATTGTGCAAGTTGTACTAGAGTGCACACAAGTACATGTAGTATAATATATCAGATTATTCAAGTGCCAAAAACTTCAATATTAATTATTTAATTTGGCGAGTAGGAGAACCAGATATTATGGTTTTATAACCATCGATTGACTGATTGAATATTTAGCATCATTTTTATGCCATTGAGGGCTAACAGACAATCAGTTAACCTAACGGCTGTTTCCTGGGATTAACCAGTACCCAAGCACACCCCATCTCCACAAGTAACTGAATACTTTTCCACTTGAATCAGTGGTGAGAGACGAATAATAATGAGACACAATATCGTATATCAATCATCACTGAGACTGTTGCAGAGCGGGGGATTCAAACTCACGACCCCTGGATTGATAGTCAGACGCGTAACCGACTGAGCTAATCCGGCCAGGCATGTTTTATAACCAATGTGTAAGGTTAGTCAAAAGCAGGTACTAGAGAATACATGTCAAACCGGCCATTTCTTCTTGATTCAAGGGCTATAACTCTAACATGTCTGAGATTTAACATTATATAACTACTATGTAAGGTAAATGAAATTTCAATGAAAATGCAGTGAGGGACCATAACTGCAACTATAATAATGTGATTGTGGTCATTTCAAGACATCAGAGACTTTATAATTATAATATAACCACTATGTATGTTAAAATGAAGAGTCACTGAAAATGCGGGAGATAGATTGCACACAATTTCAAATATTGTTATGATATTAATGATTCAAGAGCCATAATCATCCTACATTATGTTTATATAACTACTTGTAAATTTGGTTTGAACCCAATGAAAAGTGTGGCTGCTAAAGTGTCAATTCAATATTTTACATTTCAACCAAAACCAGTGCTAAAGAAAATACAAAGTCAAATAGTGCAATGTTCAATATTTCAAGGGTCGTAACTCGGACATAAATTATACATTCTGACCAGTTCAAGATCTTGTACAAATTATCATTATGGTTATATAACTCCCTTAGTTTAGTGAAGATCTAATAAAAATACAGGTGCTTGAGGAAACTTCTAAAAGTTAACGGACAGACAGGCGACAGATGACGTTGACGGACATAGCATGATCAGAACTAAAATTATATAAGACCATAAACACAGTGAGAATTGAGATAAATTCAAATCATAAATCTCAAAAGTACATACAACAGGACTGAAATAAGTGTTACTCTTGAAACAATTCATTCACATTTAAACAATAACCATTTAGAAATATCAATCTCAAAGTATAACTTCCTGAAACTCAATATTTTAGATTTAACATTTATGAATATTTATACATGTTTTAAAATGAGTGTCTGGTTTAAAAAAATGTTAAAAAATACACTTTAACAAGAAAAAGTAATAAAATTCTGCATGGATACTGGGGTATACTAATTTCATATTGGCATCATTTAGATATATATTATTCAGAAAATGATTTTAGTGAATATTTATAAAAATTGGTGTGTGACCATTTAAGCCAACACAACTGATAAAACTTGTACAGTAACAATATTATCTCATCTGTTCTTCTTGTTTTTCTTAAATTTAAACATAACACTAGAAATGTGTCCATAGGACACAGTTGCCCTTGTTACATGGTAGTTAATTTCACACAAAATTAAGTATAGAAGTGGCCACAATTCCTGTAAAAGTTGACCAACATTGACAAATATCCAACTTAACCTGCACATTAGTGATACAAATTTACACTAATTATTACTAACACAGATTGACTCTTTCAAAATAAACTGACCATTATTACACCAATTAAGAATTAAATTCCTTTAAAAAATTGACCAATTTTAACCAATATAGACAAAGCAGTATTTGAAAAAATTCATAGAGCAGTATCAGAAAAATTCTGATGTTATGTATAGATAGACATTTATTTTGAAATGGGGGTTTATTAAACTCTTGGAAATTTTGTCACTTCTTTAATGTTAAATATTTACTTTAATACTATGATTGACTTTTTATTATGTCCAAAAGGGCCATAACTCTGCCAAAAAGCAATCCAGAGTTATGGTTCTTGTCTCTGTGTGTTGCATTGATGATGGTGAATACACATGCAAAGTTTCATTGACATCCAATGAGTGGTTGCAAAGATATGTGAAACTTGTACGCAAAAGTTTAACCTGGGTGTCTACAGACGACGACGCCAGGGTCATGACATTAGCTCTCCTTGAGCTTTGTCCCGGTGAGCTAAGAAGTGACTTGTGAACCTTATTTAACAATTTGACTATTAATATTAGATACAAAGTAACTTATTTTATGTCAACAAACCAAGATAAGTGACTTGTGAAAACTATTTAACAATACAACTGTTAATACCAGATATAAAATAACTTATTTCATGTTAACAAATAAAATCAGTCCCCTTGCAGAATTAAAACACTCTTGGTTTCCAATATTTTTTGTACATAACAATAAATGGTACAGTCGCCAATTACACTAACTTTTGTAATTATAAGACTTATGTACAAAAAAACCTGATGACACCTGTAGAATTTATTAACACAAAGAACTGTCTATAAGACAGGGTCTACAACTATTCAAATCATATTGTCACTAAAGCTAAGTAAGCAAGAGTTATACTCAGTCTTATTACTGCAAAACCCTTGTGGCTAATGAGATATAGACTCTAACAAGAATTTCTAAGTAAAAAAGTGTTATAATTGGCAAAAAACACGGACACCGATGCCAGGGTGAGTATAAAAGCTCTCACTATTCTTCAAATAGTCGAAAAGTTTCCTAACTTCAGTATTATCATAAAACTTTAGTTTAATCTTATTTATTTTACTTTGATTGTGAAACAAGCTCTTACAACTTTGACAATCCATGCTCGAAGTTTTCCTGGGTAGAACCAGTATTAAGCACATGCAGAAAAAGTGTCTTGCTCAAGGACACCACACAAGGCCGTGGGAGAGTATCAAATCCTCTACCCCTAGACCACGCCCTCCTCTATCATAAAAGGTTTGTAAACTTAGGAACAATAATGAAACAATTCCTAGATGCTTAAAGGTCTCACTACACAGTTGAATTTTGCTCTTTGTTCTATAGAAAAAAGGTCTAGAATTTCCAACGTACAAATTAATTTTTTTCCAAAGCATGAATGTATCATCGGTTCATAAAAATACACAATAATACACAAAAATACACAATAATATAGTGTAGGTTGACCAGGGTTTGTTTCAATTTTTAAAAAAACAATAACAGTGCAGTGATGTACCTATTTTTTACAAACAAAAAAAGACCGCTAAATGCTCCAACATACATGTACATCCATCTGTTCAAAGTAATCAATACAAATTGATGAATAAAAGCCACTTTCATGATATCCAATTGTTTTTGTCCATAGCAGCCACACCCGATTAGCTCAGTCGGTAGTGCGTCAGACTATCAATCCAAGGGCCAAGAGTTCGAATCCACGCCCGGTGAGTCTCAGTAATGATTTATATACGACATTGCGTCTCATTATCATTTGTCTCTTACAGTTGATAAAATGAGAATGTTATCAGTTACTTGCAGAGATGAGGTATGCTCTAGTACTGGTTAACCTTCCAGGATCCAAGAAAACAGTGGTTAGGTGACATAAAAAAAGACGCTAAATATTCAATCAATCAATTGTCCATAGCTGCAGAAACATGTCTTGGTACATAGCTGCAGCCATACGCTCACAACAATGGGTATTTAAGTGTCTCGGAATTAGAGTTGGTAATATTTTTTTTGACGGTTGAAACTCAGTTTAATTCATTATGTGGCTGTTTCTAAACACTTAAAAAACCAGCTTTTTTGTGGATAAAAATACCCATTTGTTAGAAGGTCCGTCTTGTCTTTGTCCATAGCTTTGGCCACATGTCTGGAATGCTCTGATACTTTCTGTATTACTATTAAGGTGTCTTCCGGAACACACAGCTCCTAAAAAGGAAAAAAAAGAGAATTATGAAAAAGTAAATAAATTGCATTGATGTATTTTTGAATTGTCCAGTAACCAGAGTTCAGAACTATCATTTAGAAGTTCTCCTTTTCTTGGCTGTAAACACATCAACTATTTTGAGAGAGAGTTTACAAAATATTGAATATATGATGCAATGGTCAAATATATGGCAATAAACACATGTCAAAGTATTCAAGCTATAGAAGATACAAAATCTGCTCAAGAACTACTGTGAAATCATTTATTTTCGTGGGCATTAAATTTCGTGGTTTCCACTTCAAAGAGATATTTGTTGGGATTAAAAACAAATTAAAAAAAAAAAAATTATTTTACACTTTTGACATCACAAAGTGCATTCCAGTTATTAACCTTTGCTGTAATACACACGTCGCGCGTCAGTGTTTATAGCACCACGCTGTGCCAATAAGAGATGTCGCATGCCAATTAGTACCCTATGTATAAGTACATTATTGAATTAATTGTTGTGCAAACAAGAGGAGTGGAAAGGAGAGGTACGAGTTCTAATCCAGAAAGGGTTTCATAAGTCAGGCCTGTTGTAAATAACATGTGTTTTGTAGTGACTTTGTCAAGACCAGGTTTACCATGTAACAGAGTTATGACGGAATAACACCATCTTTATGTATCAAGAATAAAGGACTCATAATTCTGCCTAAAATAAAAATGTTGTTATCCCACTTGGTCCGGGAGTCCCTTTTAATGGTAGTAAACATTCACATTAAGTTTCATAGATATATGGGTAGTGGTTACTGAGATATAAACATTTTGTCCAGTGTTTTCTCCTGAGCGTGTTTCTTGCTTTTTCTTGCCCAATTAAATCTTTAATATTAAAAGGAATCAAGTTTGTTCCATGTTTCCTCTGACATAACCTTGAAAAATACAGAAATTCAAATTACTATGTTTACCTGCAACCAGCAAGTTGCTTTCTCCTTGACAGGTCATGTGGTATGATTCAGGGACAACCCGGTCACATGGTTGTACTGAGTTACATAAACACTTAAATTTTGTTATATGCACTATAATGATGCAATCTCACAATTGATTATGATCACATACATAATTTTCCGCGAAGCAATATGGAACCACAATCAAAACAACGGCATCTCACCAGTTTCTTTACAAAAACAGATAATGAAAGAACTTCAGTTGAAACAGTAAGTCAATCATCACCTCAATCGCCTGTCAGAAATATTTGATCACGATTCTAAAAGAAAATTGCTCAAGTGAGAATTTAGAAGAGAATGGCTTGAGAAAAATGCCTGGCTGCATAATGAACAGGAAAATTGATTTGCAATGTTTGCCATTCGGAAGGAAAAGACAACGTATTTACCAGTGTCAGACATTTTAAGACCTGTTTCATCAGTGCAGCTTATGGCTGCATTAAAAGCACAATCTCTCCGATGTAACATTCAAAAGCAAATGCAGTTAACTGTTTAAAAAAAAATGAAGCAGTATTTGGAGCTCTACAGACTCTACTGTTTGGGAAAAGAAAAGCTACCAACTTCCAAGTACACGTCATTGTTGAATTTACTGAGAGTCTTTTTTACCTCTATTTTTTTAAACTCATTAAGTTTTAGACTAGTCAACTGATGACCCAAGATTTTGAAAATGACATCCAGATTTTAAGTCAGTGAGTCATCAATGACCCCCAAAAAATTTAAGTTGGAGACAACACTTCATGTCAAATTTAAAACACACACAACAATTTTCCTTTTTTCAAGATAGAAATAGACAAACCCCTGGTATGGTTCAAATTTGACCCCATGATCTTTCTTAATAAACTTGGTGATATGAACACTTTTGAACATACAAAATAAATTCAAGGTAATGGAGTGTTTAACTAACAGTACTTTTCGAATCTGGAACCCAAGATAGGTATACTCAAGCCAGAAATTCCAGTTACTGAAAAACCTGATATGTACGTACCTGCGTCTGTACAAGACAGTTCCTCTGTTGTTATATTTGTAACAGGAAGGCAGGGGTGTTGACTTGTGCCCTTGTCTTATATCCTCTGTATCAATGTGCCTGCCAACATCCAGCACTATAAAAGAGGAGTCAATCAAATTCATTTTTCACATCAAATGAAAGTTCTGTCACAAATGAAACAAGAAATGCCACAGAAGTTGTCTGTGAATGTAAAGATATACATCAAGACTATCTAAGTATTTTACAGTGACTTGCAGGAGAACTATTATGCCTGGTGGACTAAACCACCAATGAGGCACAGTGGTAAATATAATAGCGATAATCAGTCACTTGTGAGAGGTCAAAGTTCAAACCCCTGCTTGGCAAGTCTCCATGATGATTGATATACAAAACTGCATCTCATTTTTCTTCATCTCTCACTGCTGATTTAAGTGGGAAAGTTATCAGTTACTTGCAGAAATGTGTGTTGTGAACTGATTGTTTGTTAGCCCTCGATGGCATAAAAATGAAGCTAAAAATTCAAATAAATCAAAACAGTCTCTTGGTTAATACCTGATGATTTAAGAACAAAATTATGACTTTTTATACATCATCATTGATTGTAAATGTAAATATTATAACAGGAACCAAACCAAACCAAATTGATGATGTATTATTTGAAACTTGATACTAGAAGGTAAAATAACTAGATCTATCATTGAAGGTGATTAATACCCTCTCATTAATTAAGTCAGCGTCACGAAGTTCGTGTCAAACACATCTACGTTTGATGTTGCAAAGTATTAAGTCAACCGTGTAAGTAGTTCACTCCACAAAAAATGCAGTGTAGTAAATACAGCAATGTTACTCAGTGCAAGGGCAATAACTCTACTTGGGATTAGTCAGCATCACAAAATTTATGCCACAAAATGTTGATTATGTACATGTATGAAACATTTCAAGTCAATCTTAAAAATTGCGAAAGGTCGTTTGCTCCACAATAATTACAATATGATAACAAGGGCAGTAACTCTGCTTGGAATGAAGTCAGTATCACTAAATTTGTGCCAAACACATCTATACTTAATGCTGATAATGTATGCAATGTACCAAGTCAATCACATGAAAACATATTTACACAAATGGACAAAAATAATGAGAATTTCCATTTTCCCCATAGTATTCCTATGTAAAACTCAAAGTCCCCTTATAGGGCCTCTATACATTCCAGTCCCGCTTGATTTTTTAAAAACTTAGAACTCTTAATCGTAGGGACAATTTATATTAAATATGAACAAATTTGACTGAGAATAAGATTTATGAAAATTTTAACCATTTTGTGACCCCACCTGGCCCCTTTTGGAAAGTTAATCCTTCTTATTGAACAAAATCTTATCTACTATTATTTATTTATTGACTTGAAGATGCTTCAGAATTCAAATTGAATGAAAATAAAATCATAAACGGATCATAAACAGATAAAATACTTATTCCTATATATAACTCCCCTTATAGGGCCCCTATAAATACAAGCCCCTTGATTTGTACAAATTTATACCTATACTCATTGGGATATTCTATATCAAACATGAACAAATTTGACTGACCAGTTGTTGAGAAGAAGATTTTTGAAATCTATTTTAACCCTTTTTCGACCCAACCTGGCCCCTTATGGAAAGTCAATTCTCCGTATTCAACCGAATCTTATTTCCTATGACCAGATGATACTTCAAAACTCAAAACCCCATGGACACCATTTGAACAAATCTAACTATAGTTGGTTATCATTACTACATAAATATTTACAAAATCTGTTGAGCCATTCATGAGATTTTTTTAAATTTTGGACTATTTTTAGTAATGGCAACCATCTTGAATTTCAGATCCAAAAAGATTGAATTGATTGATTGAATATTTAGCATCATTTTTATGCCATCGAGGGCCAACAGACTGTTAACCTTACCACTGTTTCCTGGGATTAATCAGTACTCGAGCACACCCCATCTCCGCAAGTAACTGACAACTTTCCAACTTGAATCAGTGGTGAGAGACTTATGATAATGAGACACAATGTCGTATATCAATCATCACGGAGACTGTTGCCAGGCAGGGTTCGAACTCACAACCCCTGGATGAGATCGAAAAAGAAAAAATCTTCTGTATAGTCTCCTATGCAATAGGAACATTCATGTAAAGTTGGAGTTAATTGGCCTAGTGGTTTCAGAGAAAGTGCTGCTAAAGGATGACAGATAATGTACGATGAAAAACTCGCCATCGCATAAGTCCTTCTGGTATTTGGCCAGTAGAGCTAAAAAAAACTATTTGTGTTACAAACCTTCAAAACGTCTTTTTCTTCTTAATAACACTCCAGGACTATCTCACATAGCAGCTGACTTTTTTTTTGTAAATTCCTTTTTTTTTCTTCCAGCAGTATAAAGATCTCTGTAGGACAACCAACTGTCAGGTTTAGCGTATTTGGTTCTGAGGATCTACAATATATTTACAGTGTTACAAATGTACTAGCTCCCAATATATTCTGGCTGATTTAGGACATTTGGTGCTGAAGGACATACAATATATTTACAGTGTAACAAATGTGCTAGCTCCCAATATATTCTGGCAGATTTAGAACATTTGGTGCTGAAGGAACTACAATATATTAACAGTGTTACAAATGTTCTAGCTCCCAATATATTCTGGCTGATATAGGACATTTGGTGCTGAAGGACATACAATATATTTACAGTGTTACAAATGTGCTAGCTCCCAACATATTCTGGCTGATATAGGACATTTGGTGCTGAAGGAACTACAATATATTTACAGTGTTACAAATGTGCTAGCACCCATATCTTCCGGCAGATGTAGGCTATCAATGCAACACTTTAAATTACTATTTAGCTATAACATATTTACAAAGTTGAAGGTGTTTGTTGATTTCAGACTCTTTCATGATACCCAGTCCCATTATATGGACAATCAGACCTGGAACTATGCTCTTGGTAATTGCAGACATATTCTTTTGTTGTTGTTTTATTGGGGTTTAACACAATTTTCAACACATGGCAGGCATATCCAGTTTGTGAAGGATGTTGTTGTATGGTCTTTGGCGTCACTTTCAACAATTTTCAGTTATATCATGACGGTTTCTATGACAGTATTCTAAGCGCTGCCAACAACATTAAATCCCCCGAGAAATTTAATCCCAATGAAAATTAGTGATTTCACAGATATTTAAATGAGAACAAGGAGTTATCCTCCCATTAGGCATTATTTGACCTAACAAATTGGTGATCAAATTAACTTGTGTAATATAATAAACTTTAATTTCCATTTGAATTACTTGGATTTCTTCCTTAAACTAACATACTTTGGTTCTTTTGTCATATGTGCATATTATTCAGTGTGACCCAAACCGATCTTCCGCAGAACAAGCCACAAAAAAAAAGAAAAAAGTTTTAAACTAGAAAATATTTTTTAAACTAGAATTGTTTTTCAGAAAAAAACTATTGACTCCACCTCATACAGTTGTGAGAATATTCTATGTTATTAATAATGTTCAAAACTGGTGAGTTTTTGTACTGGAATTGATCAAGAACAACTGCAATGACACAAAAAAGCAAAACGGTCACAAAAGGGATTTGCACAACTGATCCTCCCCACCAACGTTGTATTTTCAGTGACAGCACTACAAACCTGATCTTATCATTTCCCTTGTCCGCCTCTTCCTCCTTCTTCTATTCCTCTGCCAACTTCGCCTTGATCTCCTGTGCAGACTCGGGCAATTCCTCAATACCAACACCTGGAGTAAAGTTTTTTTTTTTATTTCAATGGGATAGGAATTTTTCACACTTATTTTAATGGGATTGGAATTTTTCACACATTATAGATTATGTATGTCATTCAGTTTTATTGGTTGATTTTGTTTTATGGTGTTTAATAACCCTTTCGACAATTTTTAAGTTATTCTGTGATGTTGCCTATATGAGATCCTGAGGTGTGCCACACTGGCATATCACAACGCAGACACATGGTATGGTACCCTAACCCAGTCATATTATACTGACATCGAGCGGACAAGACTTAGAACAATCCTCTTATGCTGAGTAAATAAATCTAAATCTACTATCTATATTAACAAATAAATCTATAAAACTTCTATTTGTTTTCATGCATAAATCTATAAATCTATTATCTATTTTCACGAATAAATATACAAGCTATATTCATGAATAATTATATCATATTTCTTTGATTTTATCAAGGATTTATATAGAGAAGGAAAAAACACCGATTGAGATATTATGAACGTTTGCGTATTCATGCAAAATGTTGCAAAGTCTTGTTTTCAAATAGCCTTATTTCCATTCATCTCAGAAATTGTTGCAAATTGCACTATGGAATTATCTTCAAAACTAGACCATTCCCAGCAAACTGCAATATTTTAATTTCCAGATAATTTTGCATGTTAAAAACATTATATTAACATCAAAGGTTACATGCAACTTATATGTAAATGAAATTAGTTGCCTGCAAAATTTGGATCATTGATTTGCCAAATTAATAATTCTTCGCATGCTTTTTTATCTACATTTAGTAGAGAGATGCAAGATTCCGATTCATCTATATAAGACCTTGGAAAAGTAGGACAAGTTACCTTAGCCCTGAATCAATGAGTAAAATTAGTCTTAGAAATAAATAGGTTTTGTCATCATTAACGTTACCTGTGACTTCATGTTTTCCATAATTCTAAAATCTACATTTGGTGACCGTGGACTCCATTATACAAGATAGTTCTATTTGTCCCGGTCAATAGCGATTGGTAGTGGTTGTTTACACCTCTCCATCATGAATCTGTTTTATAAATAAAATCAAGTTTCACTCCTTCATTTCCGACATACATTTTCATCACATAAAACACTTACATTAATGTAACAACAGGCAAAGGGATGACAACAGGTAATTTTCTTAACTTGAAATCCACTCGCAAAAAAAATGCCAGCTTCAGTAATTTCAACTCGCATTTTCATATAAATACAGCTCGAGTTTGCGAGTGCTTGAATTCGAAATAAATAGGTTTTGTTTTCATTAACGTTACCTGCGACTTCATTTTTTCCATCATTCTGTAATTTTCATTTGGTGACTGTGGATGGACGATCAAAATAGGTCAGCAAAAATGATATCATGGCATGGACTCCATTACACAAGATGGTTCTATTTGTTCCAGTCAATTGGTAGTGGTTGTTTACACCTCTCCATCATGAATCTGTCTTATAAATAAAATCAAGTTTCACTCCTTTATTTCCCACAAGACATTTTCATCACATAAAACACTTACAATAATGCAACAAAGATGTAAAGGGATTACATGGAATCTGGACCAACTGTCTGCCCTTAGATTTACAAAATAATGGATTACACTTATCTATTTAATTTTACATTGATTCACTGTTTGTAAAACAAATTCTTACAATACACTAAATAGTTATTTTACATCGATTGTGAAACCAGTTCTAACAACTTTTGACAAAACACATTACAAAACTGTACGGGCAGAACTGGTACTAAGCAAGACCATTTCAAAGCATGTTTACAAACATATAATTTTTTTTTATCGTCCTTATGGCGATTAACTGAAACTAGTACTAAGCATGTTTAGATCAAATTTCTTGTTCAATAAACACCATCCATATTTTACTGAAAAGGTGCTTTTAATCTAAAACCACAGTAGCTTTTAATTCAAATGCTTGGGAGAGAATAATCCATATTATTACCAAGTCAAGATTAAAATGAAAAGCCGCATTAGACTTTTTTGACATGGTCCTCTGACATTAGGTCAATGTTTGCTTGCAACATATACAATTCAATTTCATTAAAAAAAATTCTGCATCTTTATGCATGTTACCCGAGCATTTTAGTAATGACGAGAGACCATAGACGGTTGCCGAGTTACAAATGTTTGCGATAAAGATTGTCTACCTGGTGTGCTTGTTGTGTCGTTTAATCTGTTAATGTTAGAAAGTCACATGTCAACGTGGTCCGCGGCTGCACAAAATGTTAAAACAATATAAAATACGAGGAATGTCCGTGTTTGAACACTCCACCATGTAATATTATCATCTTAAATATACAATGTCAGGTTTACTGTGCTGTAACATTATTGGTGATATAGTTATAAAAAAAAATAATAACATCTTTCTTCACGCGCCTTTATTTTTGTCGGGCATACTTAAACAGTTTTTCCAAAGGGGAGAGTTATATCCAAGGGGAAGAACTCTGCAATAAGAAAGACAACTCGTACAACTAAAACAATATATAATATCGATAGAGTTGTCTCTCTTAAACAACTATATGTACGCGTGTGCCAAGAGATTTTTCGATTTAATTTCAGTAATGGTCTAAGGGAGACTAAGCTTATTTGATTGATTATCTCCCTTTGACCATAACAATTACTCTGATTCCCTGCCTAACCTCAATCCGGGAACCGGGCTTCACAAAAATGTGACATTTGGAATACTTCGATGATTTCTCTTATCCCAAATGATGCCGGAAGTGGTTGAGAAAGTGCGATTGAAATTATTTTCAAATAACAAAATATTGTCTTTATTATGTCGATATTTATTTATTCCAGATTGATTAATGCTTTATCAATATTTTAATTAATGGTTTTATGTAACTAACACCACATACATGCTTTATTAAATGTGCAAATCCTTATATAGTTTATGTTCGTGTGTCCGGCAAAAAACAAAGAGTATCTTCTAAGGGGAATAACTCTACACTACCAAATTATTCAATAAGAAAGACAACTCGTACAACTTAAACAAATAAAATATAATTCGAGTTGTTTCCCTTTGACCATTAATTCTCTTGCTAAGAACTATTAGAATATACTATACAACAGCTCAAGTTTGTGATATTTCTGTTTTTAAATTCCATTAAGGAAGCCTAAAATTGATATCACGCTGCTTCAAGAACTCCTCCAATAACCATACGAAATTATTCAATAGGAAAGACTGTGCAATCAAAGCAAATATAATATAAATTAAGTGTTGTCCCTTGACCACTAGTTCTCTCTAAAGATCAGTTTTCACAGGTCTACAATTAATTTCGATGTCATAAGTCCTGTGGTGGAGGCATTTATGGTCGAATCACACCGGTTATAATTCAATGAAGAAATGGTGCTATCGTGCCTACGCGAAAATTTAAACTTGTTCCCATTATAACTCTATGTAAAACAGGGACCTCTGTGGTGGCTCAAAAGTTGACCACGGGGACCTGCATTCAACAACCCTTTTAGGTGTCTTCTATACAGTCTGTGACACATCTACTAAGTCACTGATACAGTGCTACATGTAGAATATCTAAGGTCTATGTCTTGAACTTTCAGAGAAAATGTTTTTTAGAGTTTCCTTTGAAATGTGCTTACAAGCTCTGTGGCGGTGGATATGTGTTTTTGTATGATGCGGGTCTAAGAACTCGTCCGGGACCTTGTGGTTATATTACTGCTGTGCAAGTTTGGTTAAAATTCAATCAAAAATAGGGGAGTGTTATCATGTCTTCACAGAAATTACAACCTTTTCCTGTATCTTATTGATTTGCATGCTTATTTTATGCCTGTTTCTGTGGTTTGAAATGGCGCTGTTGAACCTAAACAAATTTAATGTTGTTGAACGTTTAATCTTAAGTATAGCTGAAGAATTATCACAAATGATAAACATTCGAATGCAGTCCAGCAACTACATATTTTTCGATGAGATTTTCAAAAATCATGCTTCTGTTCATTGCCTAGCATCATAACTAGTTTCGTAAATTATATTGACTGTTTTATTATCATAACTAGTATAAGGGCTAAAATGACCGCCAAATATATAATTATAATGTGAAAGTAAACACTGCAACGTGTTAAAAATTTAGAAGTCTGTCTGTCTGTCTGTCTGTCTGTCTGTCTGTCTGTCTGTCTCTCTCTCTCTCTCTCTCTCTCTCTCTCTCTCTCTCTCTCTCTCTCTCTCGCTATGATAGCATTATATGTTACAATAATTCTTATAAAAACGAATAAATAATTCATATGAAGTAGTTACTAAATTAACCGTGACGCTAATATAGGAATGGATAAATGGAATGGAAACCTTGAACGCTTATCATGGACTCTTGATTCATATGCCCTCAATTATCAACATTCTTGTTCTTTTTACCAATGCACTTTTAGCTTAATCAAACAAATATCTTTTTTACATCAATTATAAATAAGTTCGCACACCCTTCCCCGGTAAACATATGCGGGTAACATGTCTTGCTCAAGGACACCACAATTAGCCATGTGGAAGGACCGAACCGACGACCCCCTCTTCCGATGCTCTACCACTGGACAGAGAACTTTACCCTCACCTTTTATATAAATGTTATCTTTAATAAAAGTATAGTTACATGGTTATTGGATTATGTATGATACGTGGTAAATGTAATTTTAGTAGAGTGCATGATGCAATAACAAAGGTTTAAACGATAACCTGCCTTAACTTGGTATAAACAATATACAAATTATATCAATATGATATCCGATGTATATGAAACTCATTCAACATACATAAACTTTTACATCGCTGTGGTATGCTATGCAGTGTGGCATTAACAGGTGCACACAAAGCTCAATTACATATAACTATATAAAACCTCTAGCTAGACAATGTAAGTGTGTCTTCATATTACGAATGTTTATGTATGTTGTTTACTTCAACTTTACGTCAACTTTAAAAAATGGCATATTTTATGTTTGTGTCCTTTTTGTGTCCTTTTAAACTATTTTGGGAAGTGACTTAAGTTTGTCTTTCTCAGTACACGTTTTTCAAACAGTCCGTCTGTCTGATTCCCAGTCTACCAATCAGTCAATGAGTTAGTCGTCACTCGATCGACAATGTACTTTTAGTCAGTTTTTCATCACACTACTGTTTTTTGTGGTTAGAAAGGACCTTCATGTATTTATTCACAAATATATGATATGATGCGAGCAACACAAGCTACCTTAGTTATTAACAAAATTATATCCTAATTTACAGTGACTGTGATAATGTAAGAGTGAGATAGTGATGATAAGATAGTGACCGTAAGATAGTGACAATGAGATAGGGACAGTGAGATAATGATAGTGAGCTATTGACAGTATTATAGTGACAGTAAGATAGTGACAGTGAAAAAGTAACCGTGAGATAGTGACAGTGAGATAATGATAGAGAGATATTGACAGTTATACAGTGACAGTAATAAAGTAACAGTGAGATAGTGACAGTGAGAAAGTGACTGTGATATAGTAAAAGTTCGATAATGATAGTGAGATATTGACAGTAATATAGTAGCAGTGAGATAGTGACAATGATATAATGGCAGTAAGATAGTGACGCTGAGATAGTAACAATGATATATTGACGGTGAGATAGTGATAATAAGAGAGTGCCAGTTATATAGTAAAAATGCGATAGTGACAGTGAGATAGTGATAGTGAGATAGTGGCGATGAGATAGTGACAATAAGATAATGACAATGAGATAGAGATACTAAGATAATGACAATGAGTTAATGACAGTAAGATAATATAATCATGACTGTAAGATATTAGAAGTGAGATAGTGATGACGAGACATTGTTTGTGAGATAATGACAGTGAAAATGATGTAGAGAAAGTGAGATAGTGAAAGAGAGAGAGGGTGAAAATGATATAGTGACAGTGAGATAGTGGTAGCTATATAATAACAGTGAGATTGTGACGGTGAGATAGTGACAGTGAGATAGTGGCGTTGATATAGGTATGGTGAGATAGTGAAAGGAAGATAGTGACTGCGATAGAGTAAGCGTTAGATAGTGACATTGATATAGTGACTATGAGAGGGTGACTTTGATATAGTAAGAGTTTGATAGGGACATTGAGTGAGTGATGTTGAGATAGTCACATTGAGATTGTGATTTTGTTAAAGTAAGAGTTAGATAGTGACGATCAGATAGCGACAGTGAGATAGAGAAAAACGAGATAAGGACTATGATATAGTAAGAGTTAGTAAGTGACATTGAGATAGTGAATGTGATATAGTACCAGTAAACTAATGACAGTAAGAGTAGTAGACATAATGACAGTGAGATAGTGACAGTGAGATAGTCACTATGAGATAGTGACTGTGCAATAGTGACTGTGATATATTGACCGTGCGATATGAGATAGTGACTGTGATATAGTAAAATTAAAATAATGACAGAGAGATAGTGACAGTAATGTCATGACAGTAATATATATAAAGTAACAGTGAGATAGTGACGGTCATAATATGTATACTATATAATTACAGTAAGATAGTGATGGTGAGATAGTGACAATGATATACTGACTGCGAGATAATGACAGTAAGATAATGACAGTTAGATAGTGACATTGAGATAGTGACAGTGAAATAGTGACAATGATATAGTGACCGTGAGATAGTGAAGGTGAGATATGACAATAATATAGTGATGGTGAGATAGTGAAAATAAGATAATGACAATGTGATAGAGACACTAAGATAATGATAATGAGATAGTTACAATAGAAGTGAGATAGTGACAATGATAGCTCAAGGACAAGTGTTCAGAAATCCAATGTATACATTGTGTTTCCCATTGTCCGGACCGTATCTTCTTTAGTTGTGATTGGACTTTTAAATATCTTGGCACAAATGTTCACTAGGACAAGACGATGTGTCATGCAAATGACCTGGGTCTGTTCGTCAAGGTCAAGTGTTTGAAAATTTAATGTATACACTGTGTTTCTTCCTGTCCGGACCACATTTCTTTAGTTGTGATTGCATTTTTAAATAACTTGGCACAAATGTTCACTTTGACAAGACAATATGTAGTGCGACTGACTTGGGTGTGTTCGTCAAACGTCAAGGTCACAACTCCGTCTGTCTGCTGATGTCCGAACCTTATCTATTTTGGTGTTGGCTGACTGGCTACCTCAGTTGGGAGCCCATTCCAGAGAACAATTGACGCAGGAAAGTAGCTGTTCAGATATGACCTTTTGAAAAGTTGGCAAAACTGGTGATTGTGCCCCATTGTGGAATTTCTAGTTTGTCTAAGTGGAGGACTTTATCTGGTGTCAACTATAGGTTGTCGTAGATTGTGTAGAACATTGTGACCCGGGCATCGTTGCGACGGGACTGGGGGGTTTCACACTTTAAGTCTATCAACATGTCAGTGATACTGATGTCAGTGACACTGCTAGTGTTTGTGTAGTCATGCTTGAAAAAAAAACGAGCTGCCCTACGCTGAACCTTCTCAACTTGGTTAATCAAGCAGTGGGGTTCATACAGTTGAGGAGAACATGTGTGCGGTGTGCTTTCGACTTGACTTCTTGTGAACATAACGCTATATGTTTCTCCTGAAGAAGGACACGTTGGAGTTTGCCTTTTTTGGTTGTGTTATTGATGTTTTTTGTCCAGGAGATGTCTGATGAGATGGTTACACCAAGGTATACTTGGTTGAACATGTTGTAGAAAGTGTTCAGTTAATGGTATACGGGTTATTGATTATGTTGCGCGAGTGGCTTAATTACATCTCTGGTTGCGTTTGGTATTGATGTGTATGCCTTCGCACTTCTCAGTATGGACCGACATCTGCCATTCCCGCCCTCAATCTTGAAGGATGTCAAGGTCCTGCTGTAATAGTCTGGTGTCGTCCTCACTGTGGATAGTGCGGTATTCCAAACTGTCACCAGAGAAGAGACGTACTAGCTTGATCCGAGATGGCATATCATTAAAGCAAGCAAGGAATATGAAGGCTTGTCATTCATAGAGACACCCATATAAAATAATTGAAACTTACATTTTACTGTTTGTCAACCTCAGCACTACCAAATATGATGAAAAAAGTAGGGGCCACATATTTATCTAATTGACCAGTTCAAGAACTCGTTCAAGATACAAAATTATGTTTATATAACTACTATGTAAGTTTAGTGGACATCAAGTGAAAGCTGCGAGTACAAGAATGCACACAAGGTCAAATAATGCAATTTTTGACGATTCAAGGGCCATAACCCTATATTAATTAGCCTGTTCAAGAACTCGTCCAAGATGTATATATAACTACTGTGTAAGTTTGGTGAGAATCAAATGAAAAAAATGCCGCATTCAAGGGACATAACTCCGTCATTAATAATCCGATTTGGCCAGTTTAAGTACTTGTACGAGATATTATGTATAGCATTATGTATAACATATATAACACATTCAGCAATATGGTTACTTCTATGTACCCAAAATGTATTACACATTCAGATAAATGGTAACCTATATGTATTACACATTCAACGACATGGTTACTTATATGTATACAACATGTATTACACAATCAGCGACATGGTTACTTATATGTATCCAACATGTATTACAAATTCAGCAACAAGGTTACTTGTATGTACCCAAAATGTATTACACATTCAGCGACCTGGTTACTTATATGTATCCAACATGTATTACACATTCAGCGACATGGTAACTTATATGTATTCAATATGTATTACACATTTAGCGACCTGGTTATTTATATGTATCCAACATGTATTACGCATTCAGCGACCTGGTTACTTATATGTATCCAACATGTATTACACATTCAGCAACGTGGTTGCTGATATGTATCCATTGTGTATTACACATTCAGCAACATGGTTGCTTTTATGTATCCAGCATGTATTACAAATTAAGTGACATACCTACTTTATATGTATCCAACATGTATTACACATTCAGTGATATAGTTACTTATATGTATTACACATTCAGCAACATGGTTACTTATATGTACCCATCATGTAATACACATTTAGCAACATGGTAACTTATATGTATCAAACGTGTGTTACCCATTCAGTGAAATGGTTACTGATATGTATCCAACATGTAATGCAAATTAATTGACATTGTTACTTTATATGCATCCAACATAAATTACACATTCAATAACATGGTTACTTATACTGATCCGACATGGGAATGCATATAGTGACATTGTTACTTTCTGGTACCACACACAATGTATTACACATTCATTGACATGGTTACTTATAAGTGACATATATATATTGTATAACACACTTGGTGATATGGTTACTTAAAGGCGACATATACATTTTTAAAACATATTCAGCTGCAACGTACACCAGTGATGCAGATGTTGTACACATTGGGTTATTACCTTGACCTTGGATATACTCAGCCGAATTTTTTATTTGTATTTCAAAACCAAGCCATTTGTTTGTGCCAATTTGTATAGTATGTATAGCCCGTTTAACACTGGCTGAAAAAAAACAATCTAAAGTTGATTCAAAGTTTGTCGATAATTAGGCAAGTTCGTTAATGAACGGTATAGGTAAAGCAGTTAAGAGCGAATCTGACTTAGCTGTATTAAAGATACACAGCGATACTTCTTTTACAAACTTTCTCAAATAAGCAAAAATGGACTGTAGTTGATATACATAAGAATGGCTTATGAAAATAAACACATGGCGTATATATCAAGCGGTAAACATGACAGCAACAATGATGATTATTGTATTTTTAAAAAAGACAACACAGAATTTTTATTGTTTCATTTTTTTATTGTGCAACAAACTGTATACAACGTTGTGTAAAATCATAAAAAGTTAAAGAAATAAGTTTGAATAGAAAAAGATATTTTAGAGCATAAATATAGGCACTGAAGGAATTTACTACACGTAGTTAGAAATTTCACAGAATTGTAAATTAAACTACAAATAATTGCATAATTAAATTGTAATCAAATTTGACGAGAAACAAAATGATACAAGGATTGTTCAATATGTATTGTGTAGTGTCTATTATATTACAAAGAACTGAGTGAAATTATTAAACAAACTTTACATCCCTTTAAAGTAATCCCCGCGGATAGAAATACATAACTTCAACCTGTGAATCCACATTTGAAATGCGTCTCGGCAGGCGGATTGAGGCACTGGCTAAAGACAGAGTCAACAGCTTGTCTTGAGCGATATCGACTAGGAGCTAGAGTACTTGCAGTGTTGCATGTAAGTTTAGTGTTATTATACTAAGACCTTGTTCGTCCGTTTATAATAAATAGGTTGGTTGTTTTTACAAAATTCTATCATTCGTGGCTGCATGTAAATTACGATTTTGGTTCATTGTTAATCGGTGGAAAAGTTAAAGTGATGTCGTTAGTATGGTTCGTCAGTCTACAACTTGAAACAAAAAAAAAGTGTGTTTTTTTTTCTTTTCTTTATGTTGATTTAGGTTCATTGAAACTCATGACAATGAACAGGTATATTAACTACAGTGTCCCGTTGGGGTCATCGCGGCATATTTATTAAATCAAGTAAAGTCAAAACAACGAAACAACGAAACTACGATGGTGAAAAGTCGAAACAACGAAACAACGATGGTGAAAAGTCGCAACTACGATGGTGAAAAGTCGAAACTGCGAAACAACAAAATCATTTCGACTTTTCACCGTCGTAGATTCGACTTTTCACCATCGTAGTTTCGTTGTTTCGACTTTTCACCATCGTAGTTCCGACTTTTCACCATCGTAGTTTCGACTTTTCACCATCGTAGTTTCGCGTTTTCACCATCGTTGTTTCTACTTTTCACCATCGTTGTTTCGCGTTTTCACCATCGTAGTTTCGACTTTTCAACATCGTTGTTTCGCATTTTCACCATCTTAGTTGCGCGTTTTCACCATCGTTGTTTCGCGTTTTCACCATCGTAGTTGCGCGTTTTCATCATCGTTGTTCGTGTTTTCACCATCGTAGTTTCAACTTTTCACCATCGTTGTTTCGCGTTTTCACTACCGTAGTTGTGCGTTTTCACCACCGTTGTTTCGCGTTTTCACCATCGTAGTTTCGACTTTTCACCATCGTAGTTTCGCGCTTTCACCATCGTTGTTTCGACTTTTTACCATCGTAGTTTCTGACTTTGAACGTGGGGTTAAACATAAGATAAATATTTCATATAAGCAAAGTTTAGTTGATATATTTTATCAATACCGTTATATAGTTACACCTTTATGTAAATAAATGAATTTGGTTTGCGTATTTTATATATATTGATTACTGCTCTTCTCTTAATAAACCATTAATTACACAATGGATACCTTTTAAACGACAGGTACATGAAGGTATCCGAGATGACTCAGTATTTGTATAGAATGTGCACGCGCCCCGGTGTTCATCTCATATCACCCTGTTGTTTTTCCCTTACAGGATAAAACTGTAAACAAAAGGACATACACCGTCTTAGAAGAGAGCAAAAGCTCCAGAAAGTGTGTGTGTACGTGCGTTCGTGCATACGTGCGTGCATTTTCGTGTGTGTGTGTGTGTGTGTGTGTGTGTGTGTGTGTGTGTGTGTGTGTGAGAGAGAGAGAGAAAGAGAGAGAGAGAGAGAGAGGGAGGGAAGGAAGGAGTGAGATAGGGAGGAAGGAAGGAAGGAACATTAATTACTGTTCGTTATTTATTGTATTTTGTTATATTGATAACAAGTTAATTACCGAAAATTTACATGATAAATTACTCTTAATTTAATGTAATCTAATGTTGTAGTATGGTGTTTAGCGTCGCTTTCAACAATTTTTCAGTCATACCGCGACGGTGTCTACTTGAGACAGTATTCTAAGCGCTGTCACACTGGAGTATCATGCCGCTGACACATGGTATGATACCCCACCCAGTCACATTATACTGGCACCGAGCCGACCAGACCTAGAACTCTCCTCTAAATGCTGAGTGTCAAGCAAGGACGTTTCTAGTACCATTTTTAAAGTCTTTGGTATGACCCAGCCGGGGATTGAACCCAATACCTTCCGCATGCGAGGCGGACGCTATACCACTAGACCACGCCGCGGTCTAATATAATCTAAATGAGTGCGAATTATATCTTATATAGCTACTTGTACAGACGGCTCAATTAAGGTACGAAACGACAATAAGTCAGTAAGTCATTCAGTCAGTCAGTAACAAAGTAAGTGAGCAAATGAATTAATGAGCAAACAAGCAAATCAATAAATTAATGGTTCGTCCATGCTTTTAATTTCGACTGCGCATGAGCACTACGATAGTGAAAACGCTAAACTACGATGGTGAAAACGCAAAACAACGATGGTGAAAACGTGCAACTACGATGGTGAAAAGCCGAAACAACGATGGTGAAAAGTCGAAATTACGATGGTGGAAAGTCGAAACAACGAAACTACGATGGTGAACAGTCGAAACTACGATCGTTGTTTCGACTTTTTACCATCGTAGTTTCGACTTTTTACCATCGTAGTTGCGACTTTTCACCATCGTTATTTCGTTGTTTCAACTTTTCACCATCGTAGTTTCGTTATATCGACTTAACTTAATTTAATAAATATGCCGCGATGGTCCCCAACGGGTCACCGTTATTAACGCCCTGTACCTATTGTATATCTGAGGGAGTCGTTGTGTGATTATTTGTTTGAATAAAAAAGTATGTACATCTGACTTTGAAAACAGAACTACTGTACACTTAAAAGTTTTTATAACCTCATGCATTGCTAGCAAAAACGTAAGGGAAAGTGTTGAATGGGGCTGGTGACGATACGTGGACATCTCCCGGATTCGTTGTCGTATTTAAACAACAAAATTCTTGCTGTATTTTAGTGAGTTTTAGAATAAAATATGAATGATAATCAGACAATATAAATTTGTTCTGAGTTTATGCTTTAAATGATTATTACCAAGATAACGCTCTCACAAAAATACCAACTTAATGAAACGATATCCATATACAAACTTATTTCAACGTATGTATTGATTTTGCATATGTATGACGATGTTTTATAAAATATATGTTCTGTTCTGTTCTGTTCTGATTTTTGGTACTTTTGTGACTTTAAAACAATTTAATAAAAACATTGGGGAGAGGCATCCCCACTATAATATGACCAACACAGGTTGTTATAGATAGGAATATAAGTTATACTTGACAACCAGAACTTTTGGTGTAGAAAAAATTTAATAGTCAGATGCATGAACATGACTGCCGTTTTTCAGCTAGTAACTTTCCACCGAATCGAACTCAAACTCAACATCAGTAGCTGTTGTGTGAGGTAAATAACATTTATACAGTAACACAGACCACCAGGCCATGGCATAAAGAACTTCTTACAGAGATTTGACTGATTCATACATGCATACATTTATGAATAGTGTCTTATTCTCGTTATCATGTATCACAACCATGATCTACTGGTCAGTCACAATATATGTCAATAAAAATACACATACATTTTCGGATTACGAAACGTGTCAGGTTTCAGTTATTATAACCCCTAATCGTGAACAAATTATTTATTTGTTATGTTTTAACCAGTAACTGTACTGTACCGTGCAGAGACACGAAATGAATATATGATAAATAAATTATCTATAAAAATTCATTGTACCAATCACTCCATTCAGAAGAACTCGTTCCTGGCATATATTGAGTGTTATTTTCCCATCATAACCGCTACCAAGTCATAAAATGTTACAAATTAAATGAATCAGTCTGTGGGGCACTCCCTATATCTTGGTTAGTACATATGTGCAACCGTTTTGACCCCTCTTCTTTGGACATATGATGTAGAGTTTTGACCCACCTTAATATTGAAATGTATAGTTGTGTCAATGTCTTTCACTGCATTACATTTTTTTCAAACAGAAAAAAAATGTGTTCATCAGACACATGTTTTTTTACTCTTAATAAAATCCAAGAGCTTATGCAATTGTGTAGACAAAGTTTCATTTAGTTTAAAATAATGTATTTTTTTAACCTCTATATACTTTGTTCGAACGAGTTTCGACTGTAATAAATGGTTTGAATATATAATTTTGAACACCAAGTTGTAGGCTGCAATATAGAGTCAGTGCCTATGTTTTGAAATTCACAGGGCCCATATTTATCCATTTTCAGGTCAAGTGCCTCACCCGGGCGTACACATTTTTACCACAGTGACGTATTAGCTTCAGCACAGTGACGTATGAACAAATAGCCAATCGATATTCGCTAATATGTTTACTCGTGAAGCAAAAGTGTGCTGCTTTACTGAGAGAAATTTAAAATGTCCAATCCAATTTTCAAAACGAATGGTGCTTATGTAGCGGATGTGCGTCTACCAAAACATATTAAACATATACTTAGTCCTTAAACAAATAGTTTCAATCAAATATTGTATGGGATAAACTGTTTTTATTAGGACAAGGTGATCATTTCTTTAAATTATTTAATCAAGTTTGCTTTATTAAGAGTATCTTAATATTAAAGAATCCAAAGGTAACGTCAGCAAGATAGCAAAGCAAGCTAAATATCTGATGTAATCGAACGTCAGGGAACGCCAGTGAACGATTGACGGGACAATGTGCATATCGTCCACGTATTTGTTGGTATTTTCTTTTCAATAAAATGTTTTAAAGAACAAAAGGTAGAGGGTAGAGCATAATGACAATCGAATCATAGACTATAACAAAATGATGGAGGGCATATATCTACCGTACCCTGAGTAATCCGGAATCTGTCCGAAACCTCATTTTGTCAGCAATGAAAAATAGGGATTGTCTTGAAAATACACATTCAGATTTGTAAATTCTATCTTTAAATCAATTTAATGCAATGTCTTCAAGGAAATAGTGAAATTTCCTTTTGGTTTAATTGCTGCTGCGATAAGCGTATCATTCCAAGCCTAGTTCAATAAACACCAGTTGACATCGCACCGTCTCGTCTCTTGATTGCGTCCATTGACATTCCGCTTCTGAAAAATAATGCAATAGTAAAGACAGAAAATAAAGTGGTGCAAGAAATTGTTAAACAGACACAGTAAGATATGGATGAAAACAACTGCTTCATAGTCTGATCTCGCTCTAAGTGAAGAAATGCATAGATCATTTGACAGTCGATACAGTTCAGTCACAATTGTAAACTGTTCAAAACCTGGTCACAACTCATCAAAATCGGTGTGTTTGCAGAGTCAATGACAGAAGCGATCGAATACTAGATTTTGAAATAGATAATAAACTGTGCTATGTTAGTGCACGTTTACGGTCAGAGGTTATGGTGTAACTGCCTACTTTGTGCAAAAAGAGTAGGCATACTAACAACGGAACAGGACGTCATCTATGAAACGAGACCATTTGGCAAGGTCACAAAACCCTGCAGCAGGCAGACTGTATACATAAGAAGGTCAAAAGTGTAAACAATTTAAGTGAATTAAGCAAAGACATGTATGTCTGTTGCAGCATGATTAAACTTTTTTTTAAACATTGACCCATTTCATTTGATAACAATTATCATTAGAAATAAAAGTGTTTGTAAGTTGAGTAAGATAGTCACATTTTCCATAGAAATTTTAATCTTTAGTTTGCTTTTTTAAGATTTTAGAAGATAAACTTTGATCTAAGCTGGCAAATACTTGACTGATGATGTGGGCTGTAGGATAATTGCATTTATAGTTATATTTGTACTTAACGTGAGCTTTGACCCGAATCGAATTGATTCTGTTTTGGCAATCTGAAGTAACAATGTGTTATCGACCAGTCATTGAATGAATAGTTCAAGTTCTTCGGATAAGACATTTCCAACTTTATCATTATCATTGTCGTCGAACAATAATCTAGAATCATCAGTGTATCAAAACAAATTGTTTATTTATCTCATCTGACATATCATAAACGTAAATCAAAAATGAAAGGGGTTCAAAATTGATTCTTGATGAGCACTGCAAATGATAGCATTTGATGAGGAAAACTTGCTCCCAATACCTACAAGTTGTTGGTTGTCAGATAAGTATGACTGGAACCATATTAATATATCATGTCCAAGACCTAATGTCTCACTATACAGCTGGATTTTGTTCTTTGTTCTATATGAAATAAGGTTTAGGGACAATATATTCCACCTAGATTTTTAAGCCCCCCCCCCCCCCCCCCAACCCCCCCAAAAAAAATTTGGGGTGGCATATAGTAATCGCAGCATCTGTCCGTCTGTCTGTCCGGTATTTCGTTTCCGGCCTGTATCTTTATCATGCATAGCATGTCATGATGATGTTTCAGTAGCATTTAACTGTTGAAATACCCAGACCATTACATCAGATGTCAAGGTCAATGTTACACAAATGTCAAGGTCACGCTTAAATGTATAAACATAAAAGTCTAGTTTGAAACATCAGCCATTACTCTTTATATTCATGGATACATCGCTACCTATTATAACATATTGTTATTTTTCAACGACCATTTGGGGGGGGTATGCGACACTTACCAGTGACATTTCTTGTTTAAAGTATTTTTTTTCTTAGCAGAAATGTTTCCCCACTTATAAATGCACAGCAACGTGTAGGTCAAACAGCTTGTTTTCTTTTAAAGACGGTGCAGTGACACCCTAAGATTTTAATATTTTTTAAAAAGAACTCGTGAGATGCTCATAAATACATGCATCAGTTAAAATGCTATAAAAGTTACCTTTTAACACCAGTGATGTCTTATTGCATATGCTATGCCATCTTTTGTTCTATTTATCTGCAGCATGAAATCACAGCCATTGGGAAATATTTCAAACAAAATTACAATTTACAAATTTTAAAGCGCAAGAATCATGTTACCGTGGCCAAAACGGGACGCATCTGTGTTGCGGGACGTAAAGCTTCTACTGTCATAAAAAATATACCGTGGTCTGTAGATCTAAATGTATCCTGCCTACATATTAACCCTACCCATCTCAAACCGTGTATAGTCTGACAAAGGAATAAGACATGTCTCTGTGGAAAAAAACAGGTTTAAAACAAAAACCTCTAACTGCCCATAGACAACTTTTCACATATTTTAAATAAGACGGATACATGGCGATACTTATCAACCTCGGTTTAATCACTTTTCTTGAACATTTAAACAACTCTAGCAGAATTTAAGTCATTAAGAATAATACCCTTGCACCCTTTATTAAAGAAAGGTTAATTACATAGTGGACATGTAATAACGGACCTGCTGTCACGAACAAATCTGGTAGGTAAACTGTCTAAACCAGTGGTTTCTTTAGCACTTAACTTATAAGGGTAGACACATTTGTCAGTTACACCCCAGAATCATTACACTTCCACGTCTGAATATGCGGGGAAGTAGTCAGTGACTTGCACAGATAACGTGTAATTAGTTCGGTTAACCGTAAATCAGACCCGAGAATAATTATTAGGTGTGCTTACCGCTGTTATATAACTGGTATACCGTTGAAATAGAATAAGCATAAAACACCATATAAACAAGCAAAATTCAGAAAAAAACTTTGAAAGTTGTTAGTGGTAACAAAGACAACACGGTCCTTAATTCTGATTAAAATACTAGAATAATATTTTGATATTTAGCGTTATTTTAGTACAATACACAAGTAATCGATTGCCATATGAGAAACATAAAAAGCGCAATTACCATACGAAGTCTCCTATATTAGCTATGAATATCAACATCAAAGGCAAATCATGTTGATCAATTGTCAATGACTTCGACGTGTCTTAATGCTTTGCAAATATGTTGGTGTAGCTGAATGAAACCGTTTTGACCACTCGTGCCAGTGGTTGCAGGCTCAGTCCAATACTCGATAATATAAAAGTCAGACCCAGAAACGGACACGAGGTTGATGCACAAAAGAACAGAGCCTTCCTCTCAATCCAGCTTAACTACATTAATAAAAAAGAAAATACTTGTCTTTCGAGTGTGCGTGACCTAGGCCTATTTATTATCAGTTTTATTTAACCATTAAGGAAAAAAAATGTCGTCCGCAATGCATTTCATTATAATATGAAACAGTTCAACAGCTGTAATGGTGTTTATTGTACTGACGGACAATCCTTTATCGTAATGGGCCGACCAGCTTGGAATTTAATCATCTAAGAAATATATATTTATTTCGATATTATGTGGACTTTCTTTGTCAAATATTAACTAATGTTACAGCTTTCCGTTGATTAATTGTCATTATAGACCATAAACGACGTTTATGTTTTGTAATGATTTATCCTATATTATGTTTATGGCAGCATATGGTTCCATCTGTGCCAGTGGCAGCACATTTAAGACATTATTGTGAAATCAAGTTAAACACTTACTTACGTGGGCCATGTATCGATTGTATCCTCTTACAATTTGATTTGAATACACTGTGTTTCGCATTGCATGGACATTTGAGATAGGCTCATAATCGAGAAATGTATATCACGAATCAGCAAAGGTATGCTTTTTAGTTGTTTAGTTTTTGATACATTTTTATATTAAACAGGTAACATATAAAATATTGTAAAATCTCATCAAAATAAAAAATGGTTAAATCAAATGTAATTTCTTTGGAATTGTGATACGTAATAAAAAGAATGTGTTGGGTTATAACTGATTATACTCTATTGGCACAGCCGAGACGGTCATCTTATATTAAGATGTAAGTCGTTACTGTATCGTCCATCTGGCATCAAAATAATTTGTTCTGCACCAACGGGCAACTGATTTTAAATGCTTATATTTTACACCATTTAGACCACTGTTGCGTTATCTCATATAAAGCTAAACTTGTAAAATTGATTCCAAAAAAAGGGCTGCTCGATACAAATATGGATATTTGTTCTATAGAATTATTCACTGAGCTTAGTTGGATGGCATCTTGAATGGGATGAATAAAAAACAGTACTCTCAAAGTTTTATTCACTATAACATCTAATTACCATACGTTATTATTATATGTATCACGACACAAATTAAAGTCCTTAAAACACTTACTAAATTTGGCAAACTACCCAAAGGCGTCTTATGTATACTTATTTACTGTATAGCTTTAAAATAAAGTCATGTTTGAACTGCTTCAGTCTATAAAGTTTAAGCTTCATTTTCACAACCTTTTGGTTAACACCCCTATTTATATTTTGTGACAACGTCATCCACAATCAATGATAGTTAATACTAATCGCTGGGTGTAATGTATTAGTTTTATATTTCATAATAAACTTTATAAACTGTAAATGAAATTGTTATGTCTCTATACGACGATGGATCTCTTCAGTTTCTACTTTTTTAGAATAGGAGTACCAATATTCTTGTAACATATTGAAGAATCATAACCAGTTTTTAAACTATGTTTAAACATGTATAAAGGTATGCAATAGCTTCATAAATTGAATTAAAAAAAATAATTCACAATTATGAAAATAAGAAATATGCAGTTTAAACTAAAGATATAAAATTGTGTATTACATATATAATTGCTTCTTTAACTAAATTCTGTAGGACAAATATATCCTTACGATTTTTTAGCAGAACTACCATGCAATATACCTAACGTTGACTTTTTGACGCAATTGATACCACCGCCTCAGCTGCTGACGGGAAAGTAACAACTACTACTATGTCTATTTTTCTTCGAAAAGGCGAGATAAATTGTTTTACAAAATTTCGTTTTAATCGCTAGATAAATTGTTTTAAATATATTTCGTTTTAATGGGTAGACAGGGTTTAGATACCTATCGTCTGAGCATTTCCATTAGTATAGATCTAGACTGAGTCTCTATTGTTTAACCTAAACCTTAATCAAATACAGAACACTGTCTAGATAGCCGTGCATCTTAGTCAACAATTGTACATAATTTTCTTGATATATAATATTCTTGCTGATAGAAGATTTCAAGTTATTAAATATATGAGGCAAATAAACGGAACCTATATATTCCATCAAAGACAAGAGACCACATTTAAATCTTCTAAAAAGCAGCGCCTTTGACTGGAGTTCTAAACTATATGTAAAGCGATACAAGACGCTCCATTGTTGCTTAAGCAACTGAAACTTCCAGCTATGAATGCTTTCTGAAAGGAATAAACTGTGTACATTAACGTTCTGACATTGTCTGACATATCTTCAATTATTGATATTGAAGCAGTGCATGTTCATTGCCAAATGTTTAAAAGATACAAAAATAAAACAATACAAATGTGGTGTTGCAGCTAGAGAACGTGGAATTGATCAGATGTTTGATCACATGATCTCTAAAAAAACACATCACCCAGTACTACTTCTTTGTTGACAATTGATTCGTAAACGATTCATATGACCTTAGGGTTTATTTCGTATTCGATATAAACCAAATTGCAAATATGTATGTTTTCTCTTTTATAATCTTCAATTAACATTCTTTGTTTGCATTATATTATAAAAACTTAAATCCGACTCCATTGCTTCATTTGGTTTGTTTTCTGTTGAAGGTCCCGGGCGTATACTATTTTGCTGATTGCGTTCGTCATCTTTGGACTTTGTATGAACCTCGCCTATCTCTCGTCTCTACAAGCATCTCATACTAGAAGACATGCTGAGGCAAAGTTTAGAATGAAACGCTATCCTCCATTTAGCGAAACAAGCAGTCTCAACAAGACAAATAACGATGCCACACAAAACATACCGATACATATTACGAATGATGCAAACAGCACACAAGCACGCAGCAACGAAGTTCAAGCAAACAGTAATAAAGCAGATGCTACAAAGAAAATGGACGAGAAAACCGGTATTCTTATACCCAGCAGTTGTTCTCAAGACTATATGAAGACACATCTTATGGAGGCAGAGGTGACTGGACGCGTTGGAAACCAATTATTTCAATTGCTTATGCTTATCGCAACAGCAAAAAGTTACTGTTACACGCCCTTATTGTGGAATTTCAAGGATACTCTTGGAGCAGCGTTTGATTTAAACTATAATAATATAACATCTCTGAATAAAACCGGGAAAGATTGGAAAATGTTTGATAAAACCGCTTGTAAATATAATACAGACATAGAAAAGCTTGACACAAACTATAACTGGACATTTCCTGGATATTACCAAAGTTGGAAGTACTTCATGAAAGAAGAAACGTATGTACGATCTGTTGTAAAATTTAGAAAAGACATTTTACAAACAATTAAAATATTTTATCAAACCAATAACATTCACTTTGGTCTCAACATATGTGTCCATGTAAGACGAGGAGATTTTTTGAGTGAATATAACACAAATCTAGGTTACGTGGTAGCCGATAATACATATCTGAAGAGAGCAATGGATTATTACCAAAACGTACACAAGGGCAAACGTTTGAATTTCATTTTTGCCAGCGATGATATAAATTGGGTTAAAAACAACACCATTGGTAAAAATCGATATTTTAGCCCATTTAGCACGCAGAGTGACGGAGCATGCAAAGATATTGCGCTAATGAGCTCGTGCACACATCATATAATAACCGGAGGCTCATATGGATGGATGGGGGCGTGGTTAAATGGCGAGGTTGTGGTTTATTATAAGGGGTTTCCAAGACCAGGAACATGGTTAGACCGTGAGATAAATATTAACGAGTATTATCTACCACAATGGATCGGGATGTGATGTCTTATTTTCAGTTATAGCATATGCAATTTATTACCCGTTAATATAAACAATTTACGTAGCGTACCGCATATAGAATCAACCCGACTATCATGAAAATTGTGGTGTCAAGTTTCAGATATAAAATCCCATCTGTACTATGACGTGTAATATCAGGAACCAGCAAGTTATCTGTGCTATATGTTAGATTTACCAGTCTGCATGATTCCAAATGTTCATGAGCAATACTTATTCTGTGACGTCAAAAATCACGGCTATATTTCCTTACATGTCCTACCAGGAACCAAAATATTATCTATAACGTAAACGTGTCAAAGGTGATATAGAAATACCCGTCATTTGCTTAAAAAACATCGCACCCGCTGCAACGTAATAAATCAAAGCATGGTATCGCATTGCGCTTGCAAAACTGGCAAAATGTTACCTCCAATGATTTGTGACGTCATACACGAAGATTTCGCTGTTTTCGCGATTTGTGTTTATCGACTTAGATTGAATAATAAGAGCTTTGTTTTTGCTGTTTAGGGTGTACCACAAAATGGTTAGTGAGTAGAATTGCGACAGCTTCTTTTAAACCATAAGTACGTTTAGAAACAAAGGAGAGGATACTTCATAATAGGTTGCGACAAAAACATTCCTAATAGCGTATGGATGGGTGCACTGACGAACGGACGTACTTACGAGAACGCATAACCTTTTGAAATGCCATGGAAATGTACGGATCGACGGACGAAATGGTCGCCGGTTCGATGGATGAATGAAACGACGAATGGATGGCTTTACGGATGAATGAATTGAATGCCACAGACGGATAGTTGGTTGGCTAACTCGGTGGATGACTGAATGGTTGAGCGCATGGATGGATAAATGGGTGGGTGGTAGATGGATGGAAGACGGACGGATGGACGGACGTACTCATGAGATGGAACTTGTGCAAATTTGGTTTTTGAATTGCAGGTTGTACAAATTGTACTTGTGATTAGCGACACATTTGTTCATGAATGTGAGTTGATTAAAAACAAAACTGTGAGGACACATTATCCTTAACACGTGTGAGCTGTAGTATGGTATAGAACACTAAATTGCAATAACACAATTTGTCTATGACCTCGTTTGTTGAAGACAATGTCTGATATCAAGTTATAATATTATATTATGTTATATAATCATTTAAAATCATGTAATGGTCAGAAGGATCTCAATTATACATCTCGTTCAATCTTTCATTTCATTTGATTAAGATTAATAACAAGAGCTGTCAGAAAACAGCTTTAATTCGACTATTCTAGGCTTATCACATTACTGTATTTAATATTTATAATAATGTCGTGGAGGCAGATTACTATGGTGTGTTTTTCTATTTTGACTATTTTAAGATGGCCCTTTTTGTCATCCGTACATTCAGCAGCAGTTTATTATCATTCATATAACCTACATTTCTAACATAATTATTAAAAATTCTAACAAGTTTTTATTGATATTTGGACGGAGCTATAAGTTGTTATGCACTTCACGCATGCGCTAGAATACCACATCGCATTCGATATTACATTTTGAAGTGTGAGACCTGTTTTCTCTTTCTTATACGAGCTATACTCCTATTTTCCAGTTCCTTGAATGAGATGTTTCCTTTTCCCACATATAAAGAGATAAGGAAGGCGTGACAAATGGTGGCCATTGCGGGGGTGTGACTGATATAATTAATTATATTCAGAGAAAACAAAGCTATTTTTATCAATTAAGCTTATTTTAATATCAACAAAATAGAGGACACATGTTTGTTGCGTACCAGACAATGATTTCTGCGTACCGAATACATCATGTTCATCCTACACCTCTCCACACTTATACTACCCTGCTGTGACGTTTGAACACTTTATGACATGTTAAAAAAATATGACCTAATATATTTAAGTTGACGTCTTAAAGCCATTGTGGTAAAATTTGATAATGATTTAAATAAAAATAAATATTTACTGTTTGGCATGCAAGAAAACTAATCTTGTAATAATGGCGTTTTCGGTTCAGGTAGAAAATTCCGTCCCTTGGGATAACTGTTTTCGCGAGAACTCGACAGAGCCTCGTTTCGGACAAAACACATTATCCCTTGGGACGGAATTTTCTATTCGAACCTCAACCCCATGTAAGATTCTTATAATGTGGGGTGAAGGTTGGAGCTTTGGCCAGTACCAAAGTTAAAATATCAAATACAAAATTTAAAAAAAAAATAGATAAAATATGCCCCAGGGGGAGAACTGAGCAGAAAAAGTTTAAACATGGCTGGAAAGTTGAAATCGGGCAGATCATTTCATAAAGATATAATACAAAACAATATTTTTGAAAAAATGAGAGTGGGGATAGGGAATATCATGTTTCAGAAATAAATCAACAAATCAACACAATCAAGAAATAATGGACAAACAACATGTACACACAGCTCCGAAGTTATGGCCATGACTTAACACATGTGTCTGAAACTTATGGGTTGAATTATATGTTCAATACTTCTGTTTCAGGTTTTTGACTTGTCCAAAACTTCTAGGGTATATTATATGTATTAGAACACCTTACACAACCCAGAATCAATAAACAAACAACACAATCCATAACGTACAGACATAACACACAACTCGTAAGTTATAGACAGAAATTAAAGCTTAAATACATGAATGTAACTTGTGGGTTGAACTTTATGTTTAATACTTGGTGGGTTTATCACTTGTCCAAAACTTCTGGGTCATATATAAAACAACAATAGATCAACATCCCAGTAATAATGGACAAACAACACATCCCATATGGCATATCACACAACCTGGAAGCTATGGACAGGCATAAAAACTCAGACGTAATGGATATAAAATGAAACATGCTGGAGCTTGTGTTAAAAGTTAATACATGGAATACCATTTCGCAAGTGTACATTATGAATTGCATTAATGCCATGCGTTTTATGTGACTGAACTGCAGTCATTTGGTCACAGGGCGGCCACACTCGTTATTGGTGCATTAATTATGAGACTTTTGATTTTATGGTTACCTTATATAACTGCTTTGGCTCAATTTCCAATGAAATATGTCAATATTTAACAAAATAAAAAGAAAGATAGAAAAGTTTTTAAATATATTTCTTATAAGGAGCAATAATATGATATAAAATTATGTTATTTCTTAAACAGTAGTAAACAGAGGAACAAAAAAGCCAATCCATTATATATGAAAAAAGTTCAGCACTTGCTTATCGTTACAATGTCCTGGTTCACATTCATTAAGAACCGATACACATGTAAAGTTTGTGTAAAGTTGCCTTTTGTTAACTAAAGGTTGCTTCACGACGTCTAAAACTGTAAAACTTTGTAACGTTTTATAATCAATTGCAAATCTTGAACATAGTTTATTTTATCCAAAATTTTGCCCAAAGCTTAAAATGAACGTTCTTGAGTATGCGTTCATAGGAATCATACATCATAATTTTATATAAGTGCATAATTATCTATTGAACAATTCCATCTTCCTTTTCATTTCTTTGAATTGAACCATGTCTTTGTTTTACATCTAACTTTTGCATCAAAATACTTTTTAAACAAAACTCTGAATTCGTATGCATCCTCAAATGTCCATTTGTTCCTTTTTAAATTCGAACAACTTGCTCTATTTCATCTTCATTTTGTGTTTTCATTTTCATTCAAATAGCCATCTTCAAATTTTTCATCCACAGTATTTGGTAAGAACCTTCTTTCACCACTTGAACTTGAGACTCTATTTAATGATAAACCTCCCTAACCTACATGGAAACAACTTCATCTCCAAACACAACATCTATCAAACGATATGTTTAACAATGGCATTTATTTCTTTAAGTTGAATGTCTCATATTAACAAACCCCTTTATAAACTTTGATATCAGCAAGACTCTTGTTTTTAAACTCCCCGACTTGACCTCGGTCTTGTAGATTTAGTTATTTTGCTATTTGGGTCCTCTGTAGGTTGTCACTGATTGACATGAATATAAAACCCCTATTTGAAATAAAGGCATTATTTTTTATAATTTACAATGATGATGAAAGAAACTTAAAATTCGTGATAGTCCCCAGCGAATCTAGTTTATATATATTTTAACAACAGATTGTCACTGAGTATGACACAGAATATATTTGACGTGTCTTGCGACTGTTACAAATGATTCGAAATAAAGTAGATTGCCACACCAGTGCTTACTTTATTTCTTAAAACATATTGGTTTTATGTAAACATGATGTCTATATCATTATTAATCCTCATTGTCTTATGCACACTAGAAATGCGGCTGGCCCTGTTGGATCCAGGGATCGTGAGTAAGAAGCACCACCTGGTGACAATCTCCGTGATAATTGATATACAAAATGTTTCATTGTCATTCGTTTCTCACCTGCGTCCGATTCAAGTGGAAAAGTAAAAAGTTACTTGCGGAGATGGGCCCACTCGAGTACTGGTTAACATTTCAGGATACCATGTAAGAGTTGTTAGGTTAAATGATCGCCAGCACGAAATGAAATGCACAATACTGAAGTATTTTTTATTCATATACGGTCCCACCTCCCTTTACCTACTTTTAGTTGTTAAATCTGCTATTGACATTCTTTGACTCCCATACAATATATACATGTTATTACAACTTTACTAACGTTATGATATTATGCAGTTTTGGTACTGATAATGAGTTTATTGTTATTATTCACGTTTTGGTTATAATTAACACTGTTCCTGTGCAGTAAAATAGATTTTTTGTGAAACAATACGTTGCCCTATTTTATTCACAGATATTGATTTGGATGTGGTCGGTGTTTATTTACATTATGATGATATCGCGTGAGGTCAGTACGTCACATAAATCGTCAGCGGAATGTATGATGTTAATGACGTTGTTGTATAGACAGCTTTGGGAAATCCCAATCTTTAATCGCTCAAAAGTCCATAAATTTACTTTTATCCCGGTTAAAGTCGGTTTGTATAAAGAATTGTGAAACTGATTCATTTTTATTGAATATTACTGTGAACGAGTGTAAATGGATTGATTATGAGTAGGTAATCCATGTACGAGTAAATGGATTACCTATTCATAAAAGATCAACCCATTTACAAATTAAGTAGTAGCAAGATATATAGATAGATGGATGGACGGATGGACGGACGGACGGACGGATGGACAGACGGGTAGATATATAGATGGATAGATTGGCAGACATACATACAGGCACTGATGGACGGACAAAGGGGTGAGATATTACGCGAAAATGAAAACATTTCTAATGATCAACGCATTGACAATTTAAGTACTATTAACGGAACGAGAAATAGATATATAGATAGAGAGAAAGAGAGAGAGAGAGAGAGAGAGAGAGAGAGAGAGAGAGAGAGAGAGAGAGATGGACGGACGAACAACGAAAATGCAGACAGATTGGTTAGATCTTTCATATGACTTTTGTTTCGTTAATATTCGTTCACGCAAACATAACGTGTTTTAGTAATCCAGGGCGGAAACAAACCATTATATTAAGTATTTGTGTTATTTCATTCTACGATAGGTTAGTGTTATACTTCTGTCGATATATTCGTAGCGGTAACACGACCTTCCTGACTAGCACAATTTAACATAATACCGATAAGTTTTATAACGATTTGATTCCACCATGCGATTGCAACACTATAATATTGCATGCAACTTTAAGCAAGCAATTTATATCAGCTTCATATTATTCATGTGTTTGTAATTCTAAAACTTGAAGTTGTGTTCTTACAACTATGAAAGTTTCATTTGTGGAGACCAATACACGTACAAGTTAAGTACTGGCAGGACAGATCAACAGACAAATAGACAACTGAGATACGGAGAAAGGAGTGAAACAGTTATATTTGGATAAAGTCATTCTACAATAACTGGTTGTAATACCATTATCGACTCCTCTAAATGTAAATAACATACGCTTCTTAACTAACTCGTTTTTATTTTATTTTTTTTTAAATAATACTGCTTGTTTAATAATGATATGAACCCACCGTGTGATGACACCACTATAATATTGTTACACAAAGCTAACTATCATTTCATTGAAACTTGATGTTATATTTCTTTAATCGATGCGCTACTCTGGTCCACGGAAGTTTAAGATGTGTTTATAAGTAATGTATGGTATTGTAATGTATGATGTGCATGTCACTTTAATATACTGTATACTTATTTTCTTACTATAGAAGTATAAAAAGAGAAAGAGGAAAAGTCAACTGAGCGAATGAGAGAGAGAGAGAGAGAGAGAGAGAGAGAGAGAGAGAGAGAGAGGGAGGATTGATAGAGCACTGCATAAACAACAGGAATTTTCATTTCAACTAACATGTGCTGAAGTATTTTACTCTTTATTTGAATATAACACATATTGATTGAACAGTATTGTGTTTTGAAAGCTGATAACAAATTTACCTTATGAATGAACTATTATACAAAACACATTATTGCTATTTTACTTTTTTTTTTTTTTTTTTTTTTATTTAAATTATTATCAAATCTATTGGATGTAATTGAACGTTTTATATGTATATGCAAATAATCCCAGACAACTCATGCTATAACTACTAATTACAAACAACATAAAATAAAAATATTATGGTTTCCTACAGAAAGTATGATCATAACAAATGTTTATATCCAAATTTAGCGATTGGTGGTAATGCCAGGCGGATTATACTCCTTAAGCACTTTGTCAAAGAGATATTTCCGTTTCTTAGTTGCGTACTTCCTGGACTCTTCACTCTCGAAATCGTCTTCTTCTTTCAGTTGTCTGGCTGTCCGTTTGATAGCAGTGTGAATGGTTTCTTTTCTTTTCGAATCGAACCATAAAACCCTGAAAAAATATTTATCGATAAGAAGCTTTCTGTATTTCGGCAATAGTTCGTTGAATGCCTTTTTTCTTGCTTGCTTTTCATTCAGTTCATCGTCGTTCACAAAATCTGATGCTATTTTGTCGAATTCGGGCTGAAGCGATTTTAATGCATAATCAACCATGTCGTACCAAGGGTCTATTGTTTTCTTCCTTTTCATCCGAGTCTGATTCCATATCTGAATCGTCGGTATTAGATTCGTCGGTAAGTTCTTCTTTCTCCAGCTCTTCCTCGGAACTATCGTCTCCGTGTATTATTTTCTTGTGCCGAAGCATATTATCTTTACGTTTATACTCCTTTTTACAAAGATCACAGGCAAACATCCTCGGCGACAGCAAGCTACTGAATGATTTGTTCACTTTTAATTAATTTCTTATACATATATAAAGTATTGGCACGACCAGGGAGGAGTTAACTCATTTAAAAGAGGAGTTAAAATTAAATCCTCGATGAGGTTTGAGGAGGCACGTAAGAGTTAATTTTGAAAGACATAAGTGTTACATACTGGTATATTCCGAGTTACCGCGAACTTTTTATATGGGCATAGAATGTGCACATCACATTTTATTTTGTTGGTTGCATACATTTCGCTTTAGTAACGCTATTTAATGTTATCAAATAAGTTTAAAATAATAGTTACGTTGTGTAAATCTTCAACCACTTTTTGTTGACTCCGTGTTTCCAAAGTCTATGTATTAGAAGTGTAAAGTTAACTCATTTAAATGAGGAGTTAAAACTAAATCCTCAGTGAGATTTGAGGAAGCACGCAAGAGTTAAATTTAAAAGACATGAGTGTATCATACTAGTCTACTCCTAGTTACCGCGAACGTTTAATATGGGTAAAGAATGTGCACATCACATTTTATTTAAATTGGTTGCATGCATTTCGCTTTAGTAACGCTTTTTAATGTTATCAAATAAGTTTAAAATACTGTGTTTGTTTTGTAACTCTTCAACCGCTTTTTGTTGGCTCCTTGTTTCTAAAGTCAATGCATTAGAAGTGTAGAGTTAACTCATTTAAATGAGTTAAAACTAAATCCTCAATGTTGACAGATTACCTATAACATACTGGTCGAAATATCATCAGTGCGCTTATATTTCTTTATCAAATAACCCCATCTGTTGTCTTATATACATGTTTGCCTTAAGCAAACTGATCTATACGATACTTTCAGTATATACAAATTGGAATATGTAAACCCATTATTTATGTAGGCTATAAGTTTAGCCACAAAATTTACTTCGACGATTACTCTTCAAGTTAATTTCGTCATATATTCCCAACTTCATCTATTTATTATGGTTACGCCGTTAAAAGAGTTTAACTGTAATTAAGCTTCACTCAATTAAGGCAATCATTTAATAGCATTTTAAAATCATTTACACACTTTTGTCATCCTATAATTCAACGTTCTCTGAAATTTTTAGCATTTTACTAGAAACTGAGCTCGTACACTCGTTCGTTCGTTTTTGTGCCATGTTTAGAAAATATTTAGAAAATTAAACAACTTCGCTACTGTTCCTCTTTCTTTATTCAAATACGCGCTAACAACCTTATGACTGATCAAATGAAAGAAAAGTAAAGTAATTACCGAAGTAGAAATAAAAACCGATATTCGCTCGGCCGTTTCCGTACGCGATCGTTCGCCTTCGACGAGTATCGGTTTTCTTCGTATTCGGTTTGCCCCAAAAATGTGGCATTTTATCTAGGTCATACCTGGTTATTTTCCCTCCTAATATACTACTCCTGTGGTGCAGCGTTCTTTTCTCAACCTTGTTCTTCGACTGCTATTGATAAAAAAACTGTTTAAAAGTGGAAACAATACTTGTGGTGCAGCGTTCTTTTTTCATCCTTGTTCTTGAACTATATTTATAAATACTGTTTAAAAATGGAAAAAAACTGTGGTAAAGCATTCTTTTCTTGTCTGCATCTAAATAGCAATAGATACTTGACATCAACAAGTATGTCTTTGTATATAATATATAGTTTGTATGTAGTGCCATTAAGTCATTGTCCATTGTCTAAGTCTATATTTATTCATAAGGTCTATTGTGATTAAGAATGATTAAACTTATCTGTGGTTTTTATCTGTCTGGGTTTCATTCGTCGATTACAACAGCAAAGGAAAGTTGACTCTAATTGTTGTCGATACAGGCAATTAGGAAATTACATAATTTATTCATAAGGTCTATTGTGATTAAGAATGATTTAACACATCTGTGATTTTGATATGTCTGTGTTCCATTCGTCGATTACGACAGCAAAGGGAAGGAGACTTTAATTGTTGTCGGTACAGACAATTAGGAAATTATATAATTATAAAGCTTCAAGTTCCGCAATGGTTTACACGACACATCATGTGCAAAACCGACATGTGCATCTTCGAAGAAACCTTAATTATAATTCCATATGTTTCATATGCGTATAAAAGATTCTTTTCGGGCTCGATAAGCTCAGTCGTTAGCGCGTCTTAACAATCAATCCATGGGTCGTGAGTTCGAATCCCCACCAGGCGACAATCTCCGTCATGGTTGATATACGACATTGTGTCTCAATATCATTTGTCTCTCACCGCTGATTCAAGTAGGAAAGTTATCAGTGACTTGCATTGACATATAACTTGCAGAGTTGGGGTGTGATCGAGTACAGGTTAACTGTCCAGGATTCCAGGAAACAGTGGTTAGAATAGCTGATCGCCGTAAGCCTTCGATGGCATAAAAATGACGCTAAATATTCAGTCAATCAATTCAACATTTTCAAAATAAGGATTTAGATAGCCAAAACTTGATTTTGAATGTATACATCCACAAGAAGTGTAATTAAATTGATTCTTTTCAAAATTTCGATAGCCAAAACCTGAATCGGAATGTATACATACATCCAATAGAAGAGTAATTGTATTGATTCTCTTCAAAATGAGGATTTAGATAGCCAAAACTCGATTTTAAATGTATACATCCACAAGATGAGTAACTAAATTGATTCTCTTCAGATAGGGATTTAGATAGTCAAAACCGATTTTGAATGCATACATCCGCACGAAGAGTAATTGAATTGAATCTTTTCAAAATTAGGATTTAGATAAAACCTGATTTTGATAAAACGGCGTATGTGTGTTAATCTTATTATTTATATTGCCAGTTACATGTATATTATTAACTTGTGTAAAATTTGAAAAGATCTATTAAAAATTGTTTGTATTTTGTTACTTTGTCTTGTTTCGGATACGTCCGTGCGGGTATTTAATTTTTCCAGTGCATTCGAACAGGTCAGTCATGGTTTGGAAGGGTCTGGAATTCAGGCTCGGGCGGGATTTTAGTTAGGTCGGGGGTGGGGAAATATGTAACTTTAAATAATTTTATTTTACTTTAATGTTTATTTGGTCAACATATAATATTGTTCATACAAATTTACGAGATTTTCGAGCTATATTTTCTTTTTTGAATTTGAAGATGCACTAGAGGATCAAAATGGCGGCCGTAATTCGGAGGTTGTTTTATTTACTTTTGTCTAGTTTTTTTTTAATTATTAAATGATTCATTTTGGGGTCAGGGCACTTTTTTTAAATAATTGTTTTATGTATTTTGATTTGATGGTCATTGATTGTGTTATTTGACTTGTGAATTTTGGTAATACTATATTTCTGTGGTAAATATAGCAGGGTGTTTTGTTGGCGTTAAGATGGGTGGGATGAGTATTTATGTATATATGATGTGATCTGTTTTGCATAGTTGATTTTGTTAACATTCGCTCGATTCAACATTAGCCCATATACAATATAATTAGCTGTTAATATTTGGCATTTAATATTAAATAGGTGAGACACCTGAGATGGTGCGGCCTTTTTCAAGCTCCGTTCCATATTAATATTTGACATTTAATATTAAATAGGTGAGACACCTTAATGGTGCGACCTTTTTCAGCTCCGTTCCATATTAATATTTGACATTTAATAATAAATAGGAGAGACACCTGAAATGGTGCGGCCTGTTTCTAAACCCGTGAAATGCTTTAACATTGCTTTTGTTAATATACGAATGTGACACCTGAGATGGTGTACTTGCGTACTCCGGACCAAGGAGGTAGACATTAAACTTTAGTTCTCTTTTCTCTTCCTTTTTCAGGGCTTTGCATTGCAGTGATTTACTTTTTCCTATCATGTGCTAAATGGCCAAATTTTTGGGCAATTGTGTCATTTCAGAACTGTTGGTTCGAACCGTATCGTGGGCAAATTGTTGACATATATTGTATTACAATTAAAATGTATCACAAAAGCATTGAATTTAAAACAAACTGGTCGATGTATGCATTTTGTTTACTATTCATCATTGCATATCTCGAACCAGTGAAGAATTTAAGCCCAGACACATGCTGCAGATTGTGTTTTTTCACTGTGTTTTGGACATAAATGTTACTCTACATAGATCGACCAAGTCTTTTAATATAAACATTAGAATACCCCATCCACCTAACAGAAATGTGCACTTCGTTCTTAATCTCTTTAAACACTTGAGGAAACATTTATTGCTTATACATATAATATTTTATCGCGGTCATAAATTGCCTTTTCAGTTGAAGCAGATATTGAGTATTTTTATCATTTTATGGCTACAGAGGTGTAAAGTATTTGTTAAGACAGGATTTTACAACTTAGACAAATTACGCTCTCCATGTCTTCCTGGGTAGAACCAGTACTAAGTTTATGCGGATAAAGTGTCTTACTGAAAGATATCACAGAAGCATTGTTAAAAAAAGGTATGAAAACATATTTCTGTATTTCTTAGTGCTTAATTTATGAAAAAGTATCATTACATTGTCAGAATAAAAAGTGACGATTTACTATAAAATTAGAAATATAAGAAATGTTATGGATATTTATTTTGGCTGTAAATCTGCAGTAGTCGTAATCACCAAGCATATATTTTGTGTCTCAGATAAGGAATCTTAAAGCCCCAACATTTACTGCCAGGGTAGTTAATATTTGTAAGAGTATCAAATTACAACGCTACACTAGGCTATCTGTTGATAGTAAATAGAGTACATCTCCTTCGAATTTCAATTTTTTGGCAGTTGGAGTGCAACATTTTTTCCAAACTGCATATAACAAATACTTTTTTTTTTGGTATTTACTTTTTTGCAAATGAAATGTATTAACTCTTATCTAGTTGTATGCAACATTATAACAAAAACATGCCCTGATGACTGTGAAATTTTGAAAAAGGGTCTCTGATTTGAATCATGTACTAAATTGTATAAAAACCTGCCCCAGAGTCAACTTGCGGCTTTTATATGACAGTTGGGGTTTTAAAATGAATACATTTGCGTCGCAACCTCGGTTTTGCGTTTTTTGAAAATTACTCCCATTTTAATTATACATATACGTATAACTAAGTTTTACAATGAAGGCGCTTCCCAATTATTTATTTTTTCCGCATTTAAGATCTGCTTCACCTTTGCAGTTGTTTTGATTGTTTACCGTTGTTTTACAGACCATATATAGTCTCTGTCGTTTTAATCACATCATTGTACTGAATGCGTGGTCCAGTGTGAAAGCATTTGTCCAGGGGCCGGAGGGTCATGGTTCGATCCTCTGCCATGGCCAGGTGGCGTGTCATTGAGCGAGACACTTTATCCGCACATGCTTAGTACTGGTTCTTCTCAGGAAGTGTTCGAAGTAAAATAGCTAAGTAAATTCTATTATTTTTCTCGAATATAAATATCCGGTTACGTCTCTCAACAAAACAATCACCCAATCACCAATAAGCAATATAACTGTAGTCGGCACCGCGGCATATTTTATGAAAAATTAAGACGATTAATGGATCTATGAGAAACCAATTGGTATCTTGTATTGAAACTTTGCAACGTTGTATGTATTTCTTAATACCCGTGCTGTTTCATTGCGCAATAAAACTCAATGCTGGTCATCTTAATCTTAAGAAAAAAAAACGTAAGTGCTGGATGCGTGTCATTATCTCTCCCGTCTTGTCGTATTCTAAATTATCGAAATATTGCTGTTTCGTCGAGTTCATCTGCATAAATCATCAGTTTTTGTTTTTTTCACAAATAGTTCTCATTAATTTTCTGTGTTTAACACATTACATGCGGTCGCATTTGTGAGATAATATACTTAGCTGTTTATATTAGGCCAAAAACATAGTTTTGGTGGCCCGACCTACCATTACTTATTTTTTTAAGAACTCCTGGATCAAAAAAGGTTATAAAGAAATGTGAAAGAAAGCATGGCACTATCCTTTGCATTAATGTTTGCTGACAGCATCACACAATTATTTCTTTTGCTGAGATTTGTTCTTAAAATTAGATTTATTATTTTGTAAATACAAAAGAAATGGGAAAGGGAACATTAAAGATACATTTGATATTTTTTTCAGATACTCACCATAGGTCAGAGACTCTTTCAATGAAATGTCATTTTAGTCACTGTCAGATATATTTTCTTTTTGAAAACTTTTTCGAGTCTTTGTGAGAAACACATTTAATTAGTAATAAATATGTATAGATATGACTTCTAGTCCCATTAAAACAGAATTTGAGATTATAAAGAATAACTTTTTTTCGTTAAAATGCTGTTTGTTAAATATCACCCTTTATCAAAATAATATGTGCATGTGGAGGCAGAGGTATTCAAAACAAAAGATTAACCGTTACTGTCTTATATTATCAAATATTTAATCAAATCATCAACACAAGAACTATAATGGGGTGTTACAATGTGGCTAACATGACAATATTGATATTTTAAATAATATATCAGCGAATACCTACATGAACAAAAAATGTTAAAAAAAAAAGAAGTAAAAGAATGTTTTACGATGACGTGAGGTTTGGAACGGGGTGGGGTTGTGTGGTAGAGTGTTGGTTTGTTCGGAAGAGGGGGCGAGAATTTAAGCAAAGGTTTAAGCTCCCCAACTGCAGCTTTGGTACTCGAAGTTCCAAGGCGGTGACCACTGTTGTCTTCTTGCATTGGTTGGTTTTAAAGGTAATATATAAGGATATTTTAAAAAAAATATAATTGGCTAAAAAGATTTTTTCAAATATACCAAGCCTATATATATATATTCCGTATTGTCAAAAACATATATATTTAAGCATACCAAAACTAAATAATGAAAAGGGTTACGCGCCTATGTTAGACTAAAATAGATTTACTGCTTAAAATGGCAACATATTTTGCGACGTAGTAAATGAGTCACGTGGTTTCAATTTGAATTGCTATTCAGGTTTATACGTAGTAAAATTTGTATTATCTTAGAAAGAGGCAGAATGACGATGCGAAGGTCGTCAAACAGTATTTAAGTGAAGTCTATTTATAGAATGGAGACTTCGTTTCAAGTTTACCTCTCCAATTTATGTATCGATTTCTTCACGTTTTGGTATATTTGACATGCTAAACTATTCGGTTTATTTTTATTAATGATTTGAATGGCAATATTGGTGTATTTGGAACATTTTGAAAGCATCATATTGTTTGAATTGTGAATTTAGGATTAAGGTATGAATACGTTATTTCTGGGATCTACTTTCACTTTGTCAACAGTGTACACACTAAACAGAGAAAATGTCTTGAATGAAACATGATCCCTAATTTTATAATGATATTTTGGCACTACAGCTGGCAACAAAAAATATAATGTAAGCTTCCATTATTTGATTTGAGTGTTTCAATGAATGGCAAGAACTTAAAAATGCTTCATTCATTTTAGAAATAAGAAGGAAAATCATTGGTGTGCTCACACCTATAAATGAGATTCCAGTGAGATGGGGTGATGTTCAAAAATCTTAATTTCAGGTATAAAACCTTTCTGGTATACACTAATGGTCTAAAATGTTAAGTTGGAAGACATTTCTTTTATGAAAAAAACAACAACAACACACTTTTGCAAGTTTTTTTTTGCTTAAATAATTTAAGTATAATTATACATAATTACAGGAACAATTGTTTAATTGTGAAGATTTTGGAAAATGCAATTGCATCATTTACACAATATTGAATATAGTATTTTGATAAGATAATATCTTTTTTGTGTCTTGTTACTGTTTTGGTGTAAAGTGTTTGGTTAGTTAAGGTGTTTTTTTTTTGTGAAATTAGTAAAACACATAAAAAAAGCATGTTGGCCGATATATAGCGCCTGCATCATTATATGACCATGCAGTAAATGGTAGTTTACCCAAAGTTCAGTGTTTATTGCCGGAAACAGTATTGCTGCAAATTGATAGAATTTACTAAAGTTTTGTTCTGTTCTAGGGTGAAGTCTTACAAAAGGAATCTTATAATGACGTAGATCTTAAGGTGGTCAATAATTTCAATTATTTTGAAACATTTTTTAATCATACGGACAATTTGCACTGAATCAGGAGTGTTACGGGAAAAGTATTAAAGGTGCACATTGTTAATTTACTGTAAAAATGTTAAGCCAAATATCCTTTGTCAAATCTTTGATGTTTTTGTTGTTGTTTTTTTCTATTTTTAATTGTCCTGCAGTCATCAAGGGTTTGACACGGTCTATCAAAACATTGAAAGAATACATTTAAAACCGTGCAAAAGGCTTTTAAATATAAGAATAACAACGCGTTCTACGGGTGTTTATTGTGAGCAAAGTAGATATCCGTTGTATATTTGTCGTTATGTACGTATCATTAAGTATTGAAGTGTTACATACTGATCACATTAATTTACGTTACGTTTACCAGAATGCTCTCAAAGATTACAACAAAGGGGAATCAGAATTTGAATAAAAAGAAACTTGTGTGTGATTTTGGTTTTGCTGATGTTTGGTTTATATATAACTATTGATGCTCTGAAATTGTATAATAATTGTAATGTTATACAATTTTGAATATGATATTTTTTTAACAAATTAATCGATAACATTTTAAAACAAGACTCAGATTGCCGCTCATCTACTTAGAAAATGTACTGGTAAATGTGCTAGAAACGTTTTACAAAGAAATGTACGTTATTGTCAATAATGTAACTAAAGAGATTTAGAAGACGAGTTCCATTTTTATCATATATCCACGTTACGCAGATTATTTCCTGATAAATGGATCATTAAGAAACATAAGGCACAACTAAGAAAACATATATATAAGATACGTGTTTACTGATTCTTCTCATAAGAAGATATGCCAAAAACAACAAAACTCCCCACCCCATCGCCGGTTTCATGTTAATCATCGGCATGGTGATCGAATAGCGCACTAATGATTAATCACTAACCAAACTTATCTTTCACATTTCACAGGCAGCTGATTTATTATACGCACAATGTAAGGTATACATTTAATCTTTATTCCAGTCTCATCAATGTAAAACGTTAGTATAATAATAATAGCATTAATATCATACAATATATGTACATAACCATGCAATAGTGCATTACAAGAGACTATCACACTATGCAAAATACAGTGTACTATTAACAAAATAAGACTATGTGTAATGCTGCAAAGTATCGAGTCTGATCAGATCAGAAAAGAACTGATTTGCAGCATACACATAGGAGTTGATAAAAAAAAAGCTAACATCATAGATATAAAACCAAAAAAAAAATATTTATAAAGATAAAATGCACAAATGGCACAAAACGAATCAAAGAAGAGTTGAAAAATAAGAATACTCTCTTATTAGCATTTGACAAATTATAAAAATTATTAATAATTGCAGATGTTTTTTCTAATAAAATATTTCTAAGATCATTATAAAGATGACATTCTAAAATAACATGACTTTTATCTTCCAAGCGTGTGTTACAAAAGGACATTTTCTATCTTCTAATTTGAGATTGTCATATCTACCGGTTTCAATTCTTATTGGGACAACACCACAACGAAACTTTCTAAAAAACAGACCTGTATTTTAAAGGTAATATAATTTTACAATACTTTTCAACTTCAAAATGAGATTTGAAGCGGTAGGTGCGTAGTTCGTTTCGTTCTTTACTAGAAAAACTGTCCACTCGCCTTATAGATGAAAACCAATCACAGGTATATCCAGAACTTTCTTTGTGACGTTATCAACAACAGTACGCATAGGGATGTTAACGTTAATATTCGAAAACTGTTGAAGATTAAGTGATACAATTATTTTTTTTTTTACCATATACATTCAATTTTTACAAGAAACACTAGCTTTTAAGTAAGACCAGAGTGCAATCCGTTTATTGAGTCTACTTTCATTCATAGAGGATAGGCGACACTAGTTGTAGAAATAGTTTTCCATTGACAAAGAATAGTAGGCTGCCAAGCCATTTCACCAACAATAGCTGAATTTGACGTATATTGGCCAACCTCCATAAAGAATCGCATAGCACGGTTATGAACAGCATATCAATTACCATTGAAAGACAAATGTATAGTGTTACTATCATCCGAAATTTCTACAAGCAAATGTGCCTGAGCATGACCATCACGGGTATTATGAAATAACGAACTAAAGTCAATTTTCCACTTGTTTAAAACATCGGAAACAGAAGTCGAAATAGAGCCAACATGAAGTTTAACTTCAAAAGGTATACACTGGTTTACACAGATCTTACCGATAGACTTCCAGAACTTGGACAGATCAACATTACAATCATTAAGTAATTCATTTTGTATAAATACCAATAAAAACGCTTTGACTTTTGTACCTCACGGTCACTTGTATATATTCAGGTTGAAGATCTTTTGTAACATTTCGCTGAGTACACTTAAGTCACCTTCGTTCGGCATTACTAACATAAGTCCACATTTCTGATAATCTATCGGTCAACCACTGTTTACCAGGTCTACATATTTAATTGTGTTGATTAAACTATATAGTTTTAAAGGGTATTTGGTTATACATATTATTCTTAACAATACTACACCAATCTTGATAAACACTATCGATATCATGTTGTGTTTGTCATCCTTGCTCCAACTTGACAATAGCAATGTTAACATTAGTAAGCACTTCTGTATTATTTAGAAATGAGTCTGGTAATTTAGTTAAATCAAATTTATCATAACTACTACTTTGTGGTATTTCGTTTTAACAACGCAACATGTTAAAAGCAATGTTCCATTTTAACAAAGAATGATCTGGTATACAAGTTGATGCAAGAGAACTCAAATCACCTGACTTGTTTATTAAATCAACAATCATAACAACAGAAAAATCTGTAAAACAAGACAAATGATCATGACTGCAAATGCAATAATCTACCACTGACAAACACTTGGTAGAATTAGATATAAAATCGTTGTTGGAACAATTTCTCCCATTTAACATACACATATTGGTATTGATCAGAAAATCTATAAATAGCTTACCATAATGATTTGTTTTAAAATCGATAACATCACGATCAATAATCTCATCAACGCCATTGATAAAATCTTCCATATCTCCACATCAACTATTTATCTTGAAGAATTTTCAGCGAGTAAATAACACACACATGGTAAAAGAGTGAAATTATCAACCCATTGATTTAACTTCAACCATAAATTTCCTCCAAACGAGCTTTCTGAGATGGATATAATAAATTCATTAAATAAGTCGTTCTTGACAAAGAAACCAACTCCACCAGAACCGGCTCTAGCATTTTTATGTATAATTTTTCGATTCAATCCAAACCATGTATAACCTTCTAAGTTCAATTTGTGATCATGAAGTAGATGAGTTTCTGCTAATGTTAAAATGTCAATTCCAATATTTAAATAACATAATGATCTCAAATTAAAATTGTCAGATTCAATCAACACTCCAACCACGAACGTTCCAAACCCTGGCTGAGAGCTAAGTCATTCTAACCTTGGTTGTAATTGCGACGTCCATTATTGCTGTTGCTGTAGCCACGACATGCTCTGTTCCAGTTACCACTACTACTACGATATCTGGGTCTTTCAATTTGGTTGTTACGTGTGTTGTTTCTCATATGTTCATCGCGGTTAACACGTGACCTTTTGTGGACGTTTCCATACTGCCTGCTGGTCTTCAGTTTTCTTCTGTGTTATGACCTTACTTCTATCGTCGTTGGTCTAAAATTTGGGAATTATAACACCAGGCTTGCCATCACTGGTATAATTCTTGCGCTGAGCAGTGGCGCACACCACACCACTGACTCTGAGACCGTCGCGTATTAGAGTGTTCATCTTGCTGCTGACATTCTCATTTGCATTCTCTGGAAGGCTTCTAATTACTACTTTAAGAGTGATCTCAGACTGTTGTTGCGATTGGCCATTGGTGACAATAGAAACAACTTTTACACTCATTTCATTAAGTTCCTCTGCTAATTTGACTTTGAAGGAATCTTTAAAAGAGTCTAAATTCTGTTCAACCTCCTTACGGATACGACTCATTTCAGACGCATTTGTCTAATAATTGGGCAACTTTATTTTATATCCTCTGCTCCAGGCCTGATTCAAGTTTGTCGATGCATTCCTTTAGAGAAGAGAACAGCATGTGCATGTCAACAGAGAGTTTCCCTATAAGTTGCTCTACCGATGGAGTAGCATTAACATGTACATCAGCCTCCGCCACCACAATAGATCTTTGAGCTGGAGTTGGTATAGCACCATTCATATTTAAAGTGCTCTTTGCTTTCGCCGTAACACGAGACTTTTTGACCGAATGATGGTTCAGAAGCATTGCGTTTCCTACTACTGGTGAGCGGCGTCTCAACACAAGCAATACGAGATAACATAATAGATTCAACCGTACTCATCAGTATCCTTTATCAGATCACAAGAGTCAGTAGTAGTAGAAGCCATTGCTAGATCGGTAGAGTCTGATCCAAGGAGCCAAGTCAACACGAAGCCCGCTAGTCAAGTGTGACGATTAACCCGCTATATAGCGTATCCTAATAAAAATGTACCGTTCTATAAAAAGCACAATAGCACAGGTAAATCTCAGGTGTGAAGTACATGCATTTATATGTAGATATCAGCTTACAAGGAAGACTGAGTTAACAGTTCTAAATCACAGTATATATATAATATATCACAGTCAAAATTCCTAAGTTGTATCACAGTACTTTAATAAAGCAATCCTCGTAAAATATCCATAAAACATTCCAGTAAAACACTGTAAAAAGACGAATTATTAAAACAAAATGTCCATGCAAAAAATAAACAACTTTCCATCAAGGCACGTAACATGTAACCTTAAATATTTTGTGATGTATTGATCCCGTAAATTGGTCATGAATTAAAGGAATTGCAGTTTGAAAAAAGAGTTTAAGCTACAGTATACACATTCTGAAATCATAAGCACATTAACTTAAAGCATGATTTGCATAAAATATTCTCGTTTTGTAGAGATTTCATTGTACAAAGTAAAAATGTTTGTATTCCAGAGATGAATGGTAGTTACAATAATTTGAAATGAGATTTCGCGAGAGTTTGCGTGAATCTCAATCAGTTTCTTTTACTTCTCTATATAATTCAATGTTGAGAAGTTTTAACAGTTGTAACACATTATTGGTCAATACGTTTTAAATAAAATAAGTGGTTTGGGGTAATTTGTCATTATTTTTTTTATATTATTTCATCGAAATTGGAAAAAAAGATTCTTACATAAATTTGTGTAATAATATGTTATTTACTTATCAAAATATTAAATACTGATTAGCAAGGTGAAACTAGGGCACAGAAAAATGATATCATTCGCACTATCTACTTTTTTGATCATGGTATAATATGAAAATCATCGGGATGAAAAACATGAAGAAAAAAACACTTTCATATCCTTCGATTTTTCTAAAACTTATTATATTGTATAAAGGTATAATGAAGAATCTCAAAACCACTTAGAAACCAAATGTTACCCTTAGTTTATGGTGCTATTGTTACTTGAATGGACTATTATGTCGTATATTATTTTGGAGCGTCATTGAATGGGCTCATTTTATTGGTTTTTAACAGCTGCCACTGCATGTTATGTATAGCTTTATTGAATAAGCTAACATAAAGTAAACATTCCAAATAAAGACATGCACTTGCACGCACTTAAAACATATTATGGAGTTAATTTATGAGCCGACTTAAGATAAGTTTACGCAGTATTACAAGGGTGACAAAATATAACCGAACCAGAGTTAAAATAGCATGCAGTGTATAAAAAAAAATCAGTTGCCGGTATTCCGTTAGGGGCCATCGTGCTATCGCTTTGTCAACAAATGATGATGATGGCACAACAGTACGATAGCATGATGATGATGATGGAGAGATGACATGGTGGTGATGGAACGATGCCACGGCAGCACGATGCCGAAGACGCGATTTTTTTTTCGCATCTTCGCCATCGTGCCATCGCTTCATTACCATCGTACTATCTCTAAATCATTAATTTGGCAAATAAATAATCCTTCGGGTGAAATTTAATCAATATATAGTCAGGAGTGACGCGTGTCCTATCATTCTATGCGAGTCCTTGATTTAACAAATATATGTATACCAGGCAGTCAAACAGCGAATGAGAACACTGACTGCAGCGAAGAAGGAGCTGTAGACGTCCTCGTTTAGTACCTAAATTACACACGACAAGTGTTACCTGCATGATAAAAAGACACGTGCTTGGTTCTTATATTACACAAGACAAGACAAGCACCAACTCCACGAGAAACACATGCATGGTACAAAAATTACACAATTAAAGCCCCAACGGTATGAGAACCACATATTTGAAACTTATATTACAAAAAAGCACCAAATGCATGATAAGCATACATTAGGTACCTAAATTACATAATTAAAGCACTAACGACATTAGAATAACACGTTTGGTACCTAATTTACGCAAGACAAGTGTTACCTGCAAGATAAAAGGGCATATGTTTGGTACTTAAATTACACAAGACAAGCACCAACTCCATGATAAACAAACCATTAATACCTAAATAAGACAATCAAAGCATCAGCGACATGAGAACCACACGCGTGGTACCTACAGTATACAAGACAAACACCAACTCCATGATATGCACACGTTTGGTACATAGATTACACAATTAAATCACTAACACGTTTGGTACCTAAATAACACTAGACAAGCACTACGTACATGATTAGCACGTGTTTGGTACTTAACAGTACACTAGACAAGCACCAACGTTTGGTACCTAAATTACACAAGACAAGTGTTATCCGGATGATAAAAGGGTAGGTGTTTCTTACTTAAATTACACAAGTCAAGTACCAACTTCATTATCAACAAAGTTATATCCAATCTTGAACGATACCAAGGAGGGGGCTCAGCTTCTGTGGCTGGTATTATTGCGCAATATCACTCAATGCTGGCCAGCTCAATCTAAAGAGAAACAAGAGAACTGTGATACAAAGTATCACAGCGGGCCTAAAACCACTCTTTAAGAGATATAACGATTTGCACAGTTATTTACTTAATTATCCTCAATTTCCACACACACACACACACACACACACACACACACACACACACACACACCTTTTCATCCATACAGAAATATACTACGAGGAAATTTAGAACAAAGATCAAATGCTGATAAATTGTTGAAATAAAGTATTTACAACATGTAAAACTAATCCGGAAATAAGTTATTAGGAAATACTGAAGAATCAAAGGTTTTAAAAATCGCCTAAGGGGTACGAACTGGTTAGTGTACGAATAAAATAATTAGACTGCGTCTAAAATTTTACATACAAAAAGATACGATACTACCTTCGTAATAAGTATTAAAGCAGTCTAGCAAAAAAATAGACTGTGTCTGATCTTATTTTATTTCAGTCTTCAATATCATGTACTTTCAGTATAAAATGTGAACCAATGAAAACCAGTCTGCCAAATCCCCCAGAGGAACTTTTTAACCCCGTATTAAATAATGCGGCCCGCCTTTAGGCGGCCCGCATTAAGACGAAAGGGCTGGATGCGTGTCGTTATCTCCGGCATGTCTTATAATGAATTATGTGTGGTGTCCTTGAGCAACACTCTTTATCTGCATATGCTTAGTATTTGGGGAGTGGTTCTACTCAGGACACTTCGATCGTTATTTGTCTAAGTTGTAATAGCTTGTCTCACAATAGGTTTAAACTAATGAATTAAGTTTTCTTTTTGTTCCTTCTCCGACAAAGCCATCGAGTTAATTTGCGTACATCATCAGTTGTTTCTATTAATAAATAATTGATGCGAGCATTTCTATACCCTTGACTGAACATTACACGTATATGTATCCATTTGCTTTAAACCCATAATAAATAGATGTCTTATCAACACTGGACAAGTTATAAAAATGTATGATTCTCCCATTCACATACACATACATCTTGTGTTGTGCTCGACGATGCATTACACGTTCAAAACGAAACGTCACATTCCGCTCGCTACAAATGTTTAAATGTAAAGATGTTTTGTTTTATATGACATATGATGGACGGTATTGTTATTTAAGCGGATATCACGTGGTGCTCTCGTGTACATGCTTAACGCTCAATGCCGCGATGTATATGATATGTGAGTACGCCGGGATTAAATAAATGTCGCATTTTATATCTCATTATGTAATTGATATTTTAAAACATACTTTATTGTATTATTTAGATACACGCTTTGTGTACGGCCACACTGAGCTACATGGGGACACTATACATTTCTTGATAATGAAAACTAGGTAAGTAGACTTGACAATTAATTGTGAGCTTTAACTTTATCTTATTTGTTTTAATGTTATAGCTTATGCGACGTTTCGTGTAAACATGCAGATGCATCTTAACAGAATTAAAATTATCACCTAATATTGATATTGTACAATTTATATGATTTTATATTGCTTTATTGTTTGTTACTTTTCGTTTGGGTATTATAGATATATTAACAGAAACTGGATTTGTACATTAGTATTATTATCTGTTTTATCTAACTTTATATTATTTTCTTGTGTGTCCTGAATAAAAGATGTATCTTATCAACATTGTTTTTGCTACATTAGGGAGACTGTGGCCGGGCGGGGATCCGAACTCACAACCCTTGGATTGATAGTCGGAAGCGCTAGCAACTGTGCTAATCGGGCTGCAAATTATAGCAATTTTATTATTTGAAAATATGTGGTTGAAATATGATGAAATACGTGATATATTATATGTTTCAGTAAGAAGGCAGCGGTGTTCACATTTATCCTGGCGGTTACCACAGTTGTGTTATACCCAACATTGCCAACACAACTGACCGAAACCATTGCAGACAACTTTTTACTGCAATCAGATGTTGCCACACCACAGATAAAAGCAAGCGTATCTGAAATAAACAAAACTATCAACGGTATTCACCTAAGCTTATCACGACAGCCGAATAGCTCACATGTTTCAAAAAAGACAAATTTGTATATGTATAACGATAAAAGTGCTGGTATTCATGGTGGGAACATCAGCTTGGACCTTAAACGTAAAATTGAGAATTCAAATGAAGACAACACGCATAACACAATCAAGGAATGCTCAATGGTTTTCAAGCAATCCCATCTTATGGAGGTGAATTACTTGGGAGGTCGAACCGGAAACCAGCTATTCGGGTTACTTACCCTTTTGGCTACAGCTAGCATGTACTGTTATACCCCAGTTTTGACAAATTTTAAAAGTTCTCTCTGCAACGTGTTTGATTTGGATTGTTCTCAAAACGTAACAAAATCTCGCGAGGGCTGGAGAACTTTCTCCCGCAGCAAATGTGTTTACTATCCCGAAATAAATCGCCTGGATACAGTGTCTAACTGGACGTTAAGTGGTTATTTTCAAAGTTGGAAATATTTCTCCCGCAAGGAGAAGTACGTGCGGGCTTTGCTTAAATTCAAATCAAATATTATCGAGCCAGCGCAGCAGTTTTTGAAATCCATGAACTTAACCAAACGCGTTAATATATTTGTACATGTGCGGCGAGGAGATTTTCTTAATAAGAATAAGCTGGATATCGGTTATGTGGTGGCAAATAGGACGTTTCTAGCAAAAGCTTTGAATTTTTTCACCAATAAATATAAGAGCAGTAATGTAAGTTTCATTTTCGTCAGTGATGACCTTGACTGGTGTAGACGAAACATGGTGGGTGATAACATTTTCTTTAGTCCTTTTGCTTCAGACAAAATGGGAGCTTTCAAAGATTTGGCGTTAATGAGTTTGTGTCATCACGGCGTTGTTACTAGTGGAACATTTGGATGGATGGGGGCGTGGTTAAATGAAGGAGAAACTGTTTATTTCAGTGGGTTTCCCAGACCGGACTCTTGGCTTGCCAATCAGACAAACAGAGCAGATTATTATCTCCCACAATGGCATGGGATGGAATGACGTATAGAATATGCAACACTCCCCCCGCCCCTTCCAGTCCGCGACCCGAAACCACCGGTTTAGACATCATCAATTTTCCAACAATATTGAACGGGCTCCATGTTTCCAAGTCATTTCTTAAATTTGTATGTGAAACACGTGCTCATTGATTTTTGTTATTATGTATTAGACACTCTCTGCAAAACTGGTATTTATCAGACAACAAGTCACATACATGACGCAAATTACCAAGAAAAAAATGAAATATTCACAACAGCTCAAGAATACATACATTATACTAAAATATTCATTAGCAAAATGCTAATTTCGATCATCATCCGTTACTGTTATTTATAAAATAATATTCTTTAAAGTTATTGATAATATATGGAACTCTCTTTTGACAAATTATTATTTTCACTCATTAATCAAATTAAACGATGTGAAAAGCTTTTTTTTTTTATTCGTTTTTTTGTCGGCTTAAAGCAACACATCCACGTTTGATCTATTAAAAAAAAATTTAATTGAGTTATTAGCACATTTCCCATACAAACATATGATCAATTAGCTGTATATGAGCATATAAACACAATCCCGAACAAAATGATGCCCAAATTGTAATGCGTGACTAACACTTTATAAAACAAGCGTGTAACTCACCCGAGTCAAAAAAATTTGTCAAAATGACTTTCAAGGCAGGTAAAGTACACTACGCACTAAAACGTGAAGTTCTTTAATACGACTCGCATAATTCAATTTGAAGCCAAGTTGGAATCCTCGGCAATTTAAAAATAATTTATAAAGCGTTTTTCACGCTTTATAATTTGGACATCTTTTTTTATAATTCTAAAGCGTTCTGGATAGTGTTTGTTAGCACATATACAGCTCACTGACCATATATTTATGTATGGGAAATGTGCTCACAACTCAATTGAAAAACTTTTAAAAAAAGTTTAAACGTGGATGTGTTGCTTTAAAGGTCGTAAGGAGTGAAAGTAAATACTTTTTTCGGCCCTAAAGTCAAAATATACCATTTAAACATTTCCGAAATATGCCAATCTGAAGGTTTATTCCTGTTCGAACAATATCGGGGTAATTTAAACAATTTGATAGAAATCAGGGACTGGTCGTGTCATGTGTAGCATTTTATGATCTGGTAGCGATTAGGATGGAAAAAACAACACTTAATATAATATTATGCCTGGAACGAGTTCTTCTGAATAGCAAGATCAATACAATGCATTAGAATGTTTAATTAATTAATGGTATATTTTTTTCGTGTCACTGCACGGTGCAGTGTAGTTTGGTTAAAACATAACAAATGAATAATGTATTCATCAGCAGGTTGTTGTTATTACTGAAACATGATGTGTCATTAACGAGTTCGCATTTTTGTTTTAATTTATGTGCATTTATTATTTTATTAGCATATGTTGTAATTGACCAGAAGATAGTTGATCAGTGTTGTGATAAGCGTGCAATTATTTCTGTGTGTATCAAAAGTGTTCTCTGAGCATGTTAAAGAAATGGAGAAATATACATGATAATAAGAATAGAAAACGATTCACAAATATATGCATGTATGAATTCTTTAAATCGCTGTGGGAAGTACTCTGTGTCGTGACCTAGCGGTCCATGTTATTGCCCTGAGGTCACTTACCTCTCACAGCTGATGTTGTGATTTTGAGTCTCATTCGGTACAAACTTATTTGCTGAAATACGGAAGTTCATGCATCTGATTAGTGAAAATTTTCTACACCAAAAAACTTGGTGTCAAATATAACCTTTATTCCAATCTATGATAACCTTTGTGGTCCATAATTTCATACCATAGGCGATGGAGCTGGGGCAGTGGGAACGCCTCCCGCGTTTTTATTCAAAACAAATTTTCGCACATCAGCTATTTGAAATACACAATAGGTGCACAGCGTAACATATCCGGTGTGCGTGTCTATTTCAGTATCATATTTAAAGTTTCAATTACCCAAATCAACATAACACAAAGAGTATTACTTTAGAAATATTTTGTTTGTTACAAGTTAAAGATTGACCAGATATACGAAAGTTATTCACTATTTCAACAACACGTTCTACTAGGAGGAAGTTATTTGTGTTTGTTACTGTATGTGCATACTTAAATATGTTATTTTTAAACCAATGCAATACATATTGTTATGTGATAGTATGGGGACTCGCACCATATCATGCCAACTTTTCAGACATGGGCTCGCCGGCTATTATCAGTTGTAAACAAATTATTCCAACTATTGCATTATCGGTCCGCCATTGTTTTAAAATCATACAAACTATTATAACGCACCATGTTACATAAGACATAAACAATAACAAAGTTTGAATAAATGCATATATAATCTACGATTCATATATTCAATTGTTTAACACGCAACCCGTCTGAACTACAGGGAATATATGAAATAAAAACGAAAATCTGATTTTCGCTGTCATTTTATGGTCAAACGGGTTTCTAAGTCCTTTATATTACTTGTTAAATACAAACGTAAATAGCAACCGTATTTTTCTCTTTAACTTTATAAAATGCAGTTAATGTCATTTATGAAATAAAAACGAAAATATGATTTCGCTGTCATTTTATGGTCAAACGGGTTTCTAAGTCCTTTATATTACTTGTTAAATACAAACGTAAATAGCAACCGTATTTTTCTCTTTAACTTTCTAAAATGCAGTTAATGTCATTTATGTTATCAAAAGCTCTTCCCCCAACCCCACACTCTTCCACCATGTCGTGTGGCTCCTAATGCCTTCGGAACTAAATTGAAGTTTTTATGTTATTTCATTATTGAAAGAAATGGCTTGATCGTCATCTTTGCACTGTAAACTTTCTTTTTTTTTAAATCTTAGAAAATGAAAACATTTCACAGTTTACTTTTTTGTGATGTTTTTTTTTTCTTATTTTTCGTCCTTTTTAAATAAAACTAATTTTTAAAATTTGATTTCTTCATTATTCTATGTACATTTTATATTCCTATTGTGTGTAGTCGAAAGGAGTTAGCAAAAAAAGTTCATATATTTCTTTAGAATACGACTCTTTTTTTCAATTTGATCTCATATCCTTTTAATTCAGAACAAAAACATTTTTGAGCCTTTAAAGACACCTTAAGTCACAATTATCAGGCGTCATTGTATTCATGTTTGAAGTTATTACCTGCATTTTAATTAAACATGCAGGAAATTACTTATATGAATAATTATATTACCGATCGTTCTCGGTGTCACAGGCGTTAAACATGTCTGAACTTTATGTGAGGACTTGCGAAAGGACGGTATTTTTACTTCGATTCATTATCCATGTTATCCATGCACCTGAAATGCTTTGAAAATGGTGTATTTACATTTAAAAAATATAAACGTCAAAATAACATGAACAATATCTCGTACAGTTTTACATATTCGTATACGCCTGCATGTTTAATGTATTGACCATGTACATAAAACTACTATTAGTAAGCTAGAATATTTTATTCCTGATATAGTCAACATTATTTGATACGAGCAATGACAGTTACAATTTTACATAAAAAATATATTTTTATTTATTTTATTTTAAATTGGTCCCGGTCCTGTTTGAACAAACGACTTCCTGCTTCACAAACTAACGGCTTAGACCACTGGAGCACGCGCCTGCTTATATACCCTTTTAAAGTGTTACTTGGGCCCGAAAAAAGGGACATCCTTCTAAATTACCGGAAATAAAATGAATACGTATGGTACGTGTAGATATGCAAAAATTGTAACACAGGCGAATGATTAAATATGTTTCTATGAATAAAACTGAAAGCAGAACATCTTATCAATGCGTTTCTCAAGCGAAACTGCGGGATTCTGAGAATGTATATATGAATATTAACGGATCCACGCCTATTGTACAGAAGCACTGTGTCAATATTTTATTGTTCCTGTTTCAACATTATGTTTGTATATATATAATCAGTAAAAAATGAAATGTCCCTCTTTTATAACTATAATAATAATAATAATAATAATTATTATTATTATTATTATTATTATTATTATTATTATTATTATTATTATTATTATTATTATTATTATTATTATTATTATTATTATTATAATAATAATAATTATAATAATAATAATGATAATAACAATAATAATAATAAGATATCGGTGGAACCTGAACAAGTGCTTGATTGAGTAGTAGCTGCAATATTTGTAATGGGAAAGGGGATGTAAAGGGAAGATAATGTTTGGAAGAGATGTTTGGTTTTTCACTCTGCACCGCCACACATTGACCTCTACTGCGTTATTCATGTTCCAAATCTCATTGCACTTCCATGTTTTTGAAGATCAAACAATGGTGGGTGGTAATGGACAGAATCAAAGGGTCATTACTATGTGAAAAATCATAGAAATAAAACACAAAGACAATGCACACACTCTCCACTTGGTAGTGATGCTTCTTGACAAATTTCATAAAATTCCAGCTACTAGAATGAGAAATGGAGAGGACAAGGATTTTGTAATGGATGCAATCTAAGGGTCAAAACTTTGTAAAAATACATCAAACGCAAACATTTATAAAGTATGCATATCTCCACTTGGTAATGATACATCATAGCTAGTTTCATAAAATTCCAATCAATGGTTCTAATGAAATAGCCTGAACAAGAATTTGGAACCGGACGGACGGACGGACGCGGCTATGTATTACAAGCATGTTAGACAAGTTTCATAAAATTCCAACCTGAGGTTGTAGAGAAATAGCGCGGACAATAATTTGGTCAAAGACTCAATGAAAGGGCCATTACTCCGTGTGAAAAATCATCGAGCCGGAAGACAAAGACAATATGCACATCTCCACTTGGTAGTGATGCATCCTAGCAAGTTTCAAAAAAGTCCAACATGGGGTTGTAGAGATATACCGCGGACAATAATTTGATCACAGACAGAATCAAAGGGCCATAACTCCGTATAAAAATCATCGGACTGGAACACAAAGACAATATACGCATCTGCACTTGGAAATGATGCATCCTAGCAAGTTTCATTAAATTCCAACCTGGAATTGTAGAGAAATAGCGCAGACAAGAATTTGGTCACAGACTCAATGAAAGGGCCATAACTCCATAAAAAATCATCGAACCGGTACACAAAGACAATATGCGCATCTGCACTTGATAATGATGCATCATAGCAAGTTTCATAAAATTCCAACCAGAGGTTGTAAAGAAATAGCGTGGACAAGAACTTGGGGAGGCACAGACGGACGCACATATGAAGCGACGACTATATGCTTACCCCCTTAGAAGGGGCATAATAATAATAAAAACTTTTATTAACGAGAGAACTCGTTTAAATAAATTCAATCTTCCATGAGGCCCTCAACATATTTACAAAGTACAACATTAATTTAATTTTAGAATGGCCTATATTTTAATTACTGGTGGACTGATAAATAAAAATAACGGTGCACCGTTAATAAATCATCGGTCCACCGTTAAAATATAGCGGTGCATCAGTAAAAATATAGCAATGCATTGTTAAAATATAACGGTGGACCAATAAAATATAGTGGTGCACCGATATTATATAGCGGTGTACCGGTATATAACGGTGCATCGATATATTGTAACAGTGGACCGCTACTTTCAACATTGCCACGATATATTTTAACAGTGCAACGGTATATTTTATCGGTGCACTGTTAAAATAAAAATATTGGTTCACCGGTACCGGTTCTTTTGACCCTAATCGTACACCATACCCCAAAATAACACAAAGAAGAACATATTGATTCAATCTAAGTCGATAAACACGAGTAAGCTTCCTGTATGGCGTCACACATCAAGGGAGGCAACATTTTGCACCTTCCAATGTTTGTAGCCGCATTGAATATATGATAACTTTCAATATCGATAAAACACATTTCGATAATGTTCATGTTCAGTAATGATATTATTGAATTACAAAATGAAAAATTACAACTATACACAATTTCATTGCTTATGACCTTTATAGCCCTGTATGGCATAATATTCAAACATCCAACTTGATGTGCTAAAGGGAAGAAACTAATGTCTGTAAATATACTGAAATAGTATTGCAGTTATCTCCCGTAGTCGTACTATATACGCCAAAACGACTCCATCACATAGAACGTAATATTAGCGAATGCAGGACAAAAGCCCCTTGGTCAAAAAATGTACACACAGACAAAAGCCCCTTGGTACATTTTAGAAGTTGGATAAAGGCCCCTTTGTCGATTTTGGAAGGTGGACAAAAGCCCCTTGGTGGATTTGAAAATTTGGACAAAAGCCCCTTGATTATTTTCATAGATATTGTATATTATGAATTTTACTGTATTGATGTTACATTCTGAATACAGACTATTTTATTATGTTTTCAATCATAAAAAAAACACATTCAAAAAATAACATTTTTTCTGTTCTTTGTTTATTTCCATTCTATTATAAGGTGATATATATATATATACATAACAATAACTTAAATACATGAAACCAGTCAAAAAGCATTGTCAGTTTGCATTAATTAATTGATTGACTGGTTTGATACAAGCAGCAGATAAAATCAAAATAAATTAAATATAAATGAAAAACTATTAATTCTAAAATACATGTATTAGCTTAAAGGGAATATATCCACAGGCGATTAATGGACCTTGGTTGGCCCCTCCCTACCACCCCCATACCCCATTTTTTTTGGTCAAATCTATGTTCAATCCATCCAAAATACTCATTTAACAAACAAAAAATAAAATAAATAAATAAATAATGAGAAACATATACTATTTTTAATGGGTATTTTGGATGGATTGAACATAGATTTGACCCAAAAAAAATGGAATAAAAAATAATTTGGGTATGGGGTTGGGGTAGGTAGGGAGGAACCAACCAATGTCCATTAATCCTGCCTGTGAGTATATCAGGATTTTTCAAACAATTAGAATTTTAGAAATATTTGTTGCGTCATTTATAGCTTCTTTTTTTTATAAACTCCCTTTAAATTGACAATAATAATGTACACAGATATGGTACATAACAATTCTATCATTGAGCTCATGAATAGCTCAGCTATTAGCTTCAGCTTATAAGCTTCAAACAACAACACTCAATGATACTTTTGTCCACTGTTTCAAACGAATCAAAGGGCTTTTGTCCACCTTTTCAAATCTACCAAGGGGCTTTTGTCCACCTTCTAAATTCGACCATGGGGCTTTTGTCCATATTCTAAAATCGACCAAGGGCCTTTTGTCCACCTTCTAAATTCGACCAAGGGGCTTTTGTCCATCTACTAAAATCGACAAAGGGCCTTTTGTCCACCTTCAAAAATGTACCAAGGGGTTTTGTCCATGTGTACATTTTTTTACCAAGGGGCTTTTGTCCGGATACCAATATTAGCACTACAGACTGTCACACCAGAGACATATGTCTCTGGTCAAACTTTAATTGTACTCCATGAAAAATTCCAGAGTTCATATTCAATTCAAGCAGAACACAACAAAACCATAGAAACACAGGCATTAACTGCTTCCAATTTCACAATTTTGCTCAAAGTGAAAGTACGTGTCACTATTTCACACACAGGAGTCAAATCAACTGAATTATGCAAAATTCTTACCGTTTAAGAAATAGGTCCATCTGTATTTTATAGCTACCTGTCCACTCAATTTTGCACCATTCTCTGGGAAAATATATTTTCTACACAAGTCAACATTGCAAAAGAACCTGTGAAGCGCATTTTCACACTCACACCATTTTCAACAAAAACTGTCAATTTTCTATGGAACTAATGTCGAACTACCATTTTGACCCCCTGGTCCGCCTGCAACGGAATCTCCATGTTGAAGAGCTTCAAATTAGCCGGTTACTGCAACTTTTACATATCTTTATTTAATTCCGGTCTGTAAATTAACGCTAGACCAGTCAATTTCAGCAGCTAAACTAATGATTTTAGAGTATATGTGACTTTTGCGATGCAAATACATAAGAGACACTGACCCCATCGTGAAAAATGATGATGTGCATGTTTATTAAATACACCGTGCACAAAACTTAAATCAACAAGAGCCTTGAGATTCACCTTTTTTACGCAAACGCTAAACTTGGCCAAATCCATTTGTTAAGTCGATATCAAAAACGTCAAGCGAGATTAAGAATAAATATGTTTAAAATTATTGCAACAAACTTAGCGGATTGCTTAGATGTTGTTTTTTTTTTAAGATTTAAGTTTTAAATGTTGGTGAAACAGATTTTGGGTAAGTTTAGTAAACTGACTAAGTTAAGTTACATTTTAAGTTAAGACATATAACACTTAACTAAAATGTTGGTGAAACAGCAGCAAGTTGCCAAATTTGTAAGTCACTAATTTGGCTATACTTAATTTACCATAGACTGTTCATCTGATATAAAATATGTATGTCTACTCTGAAAACAGCCGTATCAAAAGCCAAACACAAATCCTTTGGCTGAAATAAAAAAAAGTAATGAAATAATAAAGAATATAAATATATGCATTGTGTATTTGATTCTATATGTGCAAGGTATGTGTATGTTACTAACATTATAAAGTTTGTATTCGGGCAAGATTTTATTGATAACTGCAAATTCACATTATATATTTGAACATACTTTTGAATAGGCTACCTTCAGTCCATTAAAATGCTTCATCATCACAGTAACCAAAAAAAAACACCAAAAAACACACATACAAAAAACAACGATATGTACTTCACCGTCACACTCTCCTCATAGGAAATGTCATTTAATGACATGTAAGTAGGTCAGTGTCAGTCAATATTTGGACTAAACTTCATAAAACTTTTGAGTCAGGTTCAGACTCAAAATCGCCAATTTTAGACTATTTAATAGCAAAGGTTTAGTTAAAAAAACGAAATATTTAGACATTTTTTTTGGTAATATAACATTGAAATTTTGTAACTTGCTTTAAAACAATTTTACAAGAAATTAATAAGCAAAATTGTTTTTAAGCAAATTAAAAAAAATCATATTTTGAGCATGAGACTGATTTTGTTTGATGGATATAAGCACGAACGACATCCAAACATATTTATTTCACGGGTCTGATGACGATGCAATATCTCACAAAATTATACATAAAACCAAGCTCCTGTTTTACCAACATTTACTTAAATACTTAAAAACTTAAATCTAAGAAAAGCAGCCAGGTGATCATGATTTGAGATTGGTTTCAGTAAAACCGCATATTGTTTAATTGATATTGATTATATAATATATAAATAACCAGTCAAAACATAGTTAAGTTTTTAAGTAAAATGTTGGTGAAACAGAAGCCAGGTGACATTTCTTTACAGGAAAGAAAAAATCTCTATATGCACATGAAACTTAACGTGTTTTTTTATTTTTACTAGTATAAATATCAAATAAATGACATTACACGATATTTGATTATGAGATATCACAGTATTTGATTATCGGACATCTCATAAAAGAAATTAAAGATTTACATTAGAAAAAAAAATGAAATGATAACCACTATTTCATAATCGGAGTGCTTTAACCGTTGCTTAGTGTATGATCCTCTTCCCGATCAAGACATAGAAAATAAGATGGCTACACATTGTAGTCGAAACCAAAACAAGGAGAGAAAATTCTCCATGGATATATTTGAAAGATTTTAATCATTCTCTCATTATTTTTATGAAGTGGAATTTGATAATTAAGTATAGAAATTGATTTCTGGTTATTGTTCATTTCCTCGCCGTTATGTCGGGTCCCATTGCGTCGTTGATTGGACCGCTCAATTTCCGACGCATTTCATAAGTGAATTTGTATGGTGATATTAGTTGTTCGTATAATGTTGGGGGCTAACATAACATACTTAAAGTGAAGCTTTTGTTGAACTGTGCCTTTAAATCTTACCACAAAATCCCAGTAAGGTTCCTGTGTGATTCAATTATCATCTGCATTCGTCTACTTTTTACTTTTTTATATTATGGTTTAAACATATTTTATTTTCATTATTTTCCAGATAAACAAATACAATATACAAAATGAAAAAGGATTAGAACGGAAGAATACAATTCGTATAAAGTTCTTCCTCGAGTTTTATCCCCGTCATTTTCTTTCACTTTATTTGTATATTTTTGTCTCGCTTTTCGAACATTTTTTTATTTTTCATCTCTATAAAAAGTGTGGTCCATTTATTATTTCCAATTTATTGTAATTTTCTCTTCTTTATTTTATATAAATATTATTTTATCACCTTTCCTACATTTTTTCCTTATTTATCTTTGTAGTGAGCCAGTTGTCCCCTTTCTTCTAATTTTGTTTTATCTGCACTAGTGATTCCCTTTCATTTCACGTTTCGTTCATTTCCGTTTCTTTCTCGTCTTTATTATCAGTGCGCTACAATTATCGCTTGTAGATGATTTCAACTCTTCTTCTGTTCTTTTTTAAATATTATATTTTTTCATTTTTCACCTTTAAAATTATCACCATCGTACTGAGATGTTATAGACGAAATGATATCACAACAAAGCGAAGATGTAGGCCTATATCAATATGAACTTCGAACTTTTATTTCTTTAATGACGACTTTCCAATCATACTTTTGACCTTCGACGTCCTGTTGCGCATGTCATTCACACGCACATGTTTTATCAACAAGTCATATCGTCTGATGAAGGTATGCTTTTATAAATATTGGTTCAAATACCCGTTGCTACATTAACCAACACCATAATTTCTTTGTAGGAGTATCGCCTTCAAAATATCTTGAGATACAGCCATCCATTGTAATTGTTGTTTTGAGGTCGTATTGCATAAGCGCAACAGGAAGTCGAAGGTCGAAGGTCGAAACTACGATGGTGAAAGTCGAAACCACGATGATGAAAGTCGAAATCACGATGGTGAAAGTCGAAACTACGATGATGAAAGTCGAAAGTACGATGATGAAAGTCAAAAGTCGAAAGTACGATGATGAAAGTCAAAAGTCGAAAGTACGATGGTGAAAGTCGAAACTACGATGGTGAAAGTCGAAACAAAGGTGATGAAAGTCGAAAGTACGATGGTGAAAGTCGAAAGTACGATGATGAAAGTCGAAAGTCGAAACTACGATGGTGAAAGTCGAAACCATGATGATGAAAGTAGAAACTCTGATGGTAAAAGTCGATAGCCGAAACTACGATGGTGAAAGTCGAAACCACGATGGTAAAAGTCGAAACTACGATATTGAAAGTCGAAAGTACGATGGTGAAATACGAAACCACGATGGTGAAAATGCGAAATTACAGCGTTTTTACCATCGTGATTTCGTGTTTTCATCATCGTGGTTTCGTATTTTCACCATCGTGATTTCGACTTTCACCATCGTAGTTTCCACTTTCGACTTTCGTGGTATGGGGTTCAGAAATAAAAAAAACGCGATGGTCAAAATGGAACACCGTAATTTGGATCTCCATAAAACGAATAGCCATTCCGCGTTCGTCCAGATCTATTAATCGGATCATTTGCGTCCATTTACGGAGCAAATAGGCAATTGGTCAACCGGTCCATTGAGCTTTATTTAATAAACAATTCTTACAATAACAGGGCAATTGGTGCTAGGGTATAGCGCAAGTCAAACTGTGCTTAGGGAAATGGTTTGAGGAAACGAGCAGCAAAAATAATCCAATTTAGTATATGATAACTTATCTATTACAAAGCAGTATGTTTCTGTATATGATATAACATTAATGAGGCCATTGGTTATGCAAGTTTTAGAATGGTGAGACGAGGATTTTTTTTTTATGTTTCAGTGAAAAATCTTTAACCTTGAATGTCAAACCTGTGTAAGCGGTCTCCTCTATTAAGCAGCCACTTGTCGTAAGTGGTCACATTTGCTATATCCCATGTCTATGCTTTCAGAACAAATTAACCTGTATTAAGCATCAACCTGTCTTAAAAGGCCATTTTTACTTATTCCTTTGACTGGCTGCTTAAGACAGGGTTGACTGTATTCAGTAAGTTAGCTGATGTCTTGTGTATTTGAAATAATACATATTGGAGAAAGTTATTAATAGCATGATAAGTATATACTGTATTTATATTTGCGATGTATCTAAACAGCAATTAGGACCATATCCAAGCTTTATTTGACTGAAGAAATTATATAATGTCATCAAATATTTGATAACATGTATGTTTCTTTGAGCGCAGAAAATAATTTAATTTAATGTAAAGTTTCATTTTAACAATAAAAAAATTTAAATTATAGGACTAATGAAACATTTGATATTGTAAATGTTTCATTTACCCATAAATTAGACCCTGTTTTACTCAGTACGACTTAATGAAATCTCTGTTTAATGTTGCACAGATAGCCGACACTTTTAGCCAGCATCATTTCTATGCCATCGAGGGGCAACATGTAATCTAACCACTGTTTCTTGGGATCCCGGAAGGTTATCCAGTACTCGAGCACACCCCATCTCTGTGAGTTACTGATAACTTCCCCATTTGAATCAGTGGTGAGAAATGAATGAAAATGATACACAATGTCGTATAAAAATCATCACGGAGACTCAGGCCGGGTGGGGATTCGAACTCACGATCCCTGGACGGGCTGCAAATTCTAACAATTTTATTATTTAAATATGTGGTAAGTTCTAAATAGTTTAGGCATAAACTTCTGGGGTCTGATGCCACTAAATCACACGCTCTGTTAAATTCAAATTCAGTCGGTAGCGCGTCTCTATGCTGATTCAAAGTGAGAAAGTTATAAGTTACTTGCGGATATGTTGTTTTTTTCTGTTGATAATTTCAAATATTGAACCAATGAATAATTCAAGTCAAGAGACATGATAAATAAGATTTTCACCGTATTATACATTTACATGTATGTAATTGTCAACAGAAAAAAACCATACCGTCACCATTTTAAAAACAAAAGTTTAATAGGCATGTGGACTTGCAGAATTATAATCATAATAATAATAAACACGAAGTGATTCGAACTACCAAGTCTAAATTGAGACACAATTGGTCAGAAATTTTATATCAGCGTCACACTTTCTGTGGTCAGTTTTCTGAAATACTGACCATTCGATTTATGACATGGATAAATAAATCACTGCAATTGAAAGCTCAGTTAAAATAAAAAAAAATATAAACAGCAACAAGAACACAATGTGTGTAATTCCTGTTCCTGACGTCATCATCTGTAAGTGCAACGGTCCCCGTGCTGGACCTTGTCGCAATAGGTCTCACTACACAGTTGTGCACCTTTTGCCACGGCAACATGATTCGTGAACTTAAAAAAGTCCCATGTAATTCAAAATGGTTCATAGTGGTTGTGATTTCTTGCAGCAGATGACTAAATCCAGAGCTGACATAACATGTACCGCAACAAGACGTCGCTGGTGTTAAAAATTTGACTTGTATATGATTTTAACAGATCCATGTATTAATAAGGATCTTAGGGTGTCACTGCACCTTTTTTTCTTCTTTTATTATTTAGGGGGTGGGTGTGTGTATTTCTTTGGTATTTTTTTTAAAAACCGGTCAACGTTTCAGTTATTTTGTATTTTTATGTCTGGATACATTCCTGCTATGAAAAAACAAATACTGTGAAAACGTTTCTATATGGAAATCCGTGGAAATCCTAGACCTTATATACTGTAGAACAAAAAACACTATTCAACAATATCAATGCTAGCAAACCAGTTTTAGTTGGTTTTATTTCAGAAATCCACACTAAAACAGTTATTTAAATGTGATAATAAACATTTGCTGCAGACATACACACGTAAATAAAGATGCCGCTACATTACATTTAACACAATATATAAACAATAAAAGTGTATCACGTTCAAATTAACAATAGTCTTGTAGAACAGCATGGCTGGAAATACTGGATTAAGTTTGTGGTTTTGTTTATTTGCAAAATTAACGTTCTAGACTTTCAAAACAAGACATAATTAGTACATGCACCAGAGTGTTTTACAACTTTTATACTTGGAAACCGGGCCCGATTAGCTCAGTCGGTAACGCGTCTGACTATCAATCCAGGGGTTCGTAAGTTCGAATCCCCGCATGACAACAATCTCCGTGATGATTGATATACGACATTGTGTCTCATTATTATTTGTCTCTCAAGCAGGAAAGTTATCAGTGACAGTTGCTGAAATGAGATGTGCTCGAGTTCTAGTTAACCTTTCATGATCCCAGAAAACAGTGGTTAGGTTAACTGAGTGTCTTTTAGCCCTCGATGGCATAAACATGACACTAAATATTCAGTCAATCAATCAATGTAACCTGGGTCTAATTTTGGTAGATTAATCCATTATTCGTAAATATATCTCTCTACAAATGGTGCAATGATTTGTTTTGATAACGTTTCTGTTGAACCATGCACGACGGTGTCAATCGAATACATACAGAGTCCTCCGTCCTTCAGTTTCTCATACTTCTTGTTAGAATGATATAATGCTAGTAATTTTTCTGCAGCGTTATGTATGTGTGTACATGAATTTTATTTTTAATGTAGAGTAGCCAAATTGACATAAAATATATATTTCAATAAATGTTAATAAAATAATACTGACTGACAAATTTAATACCTTAAATTCGTTTTAAAAACAACATGAAAAATAATTTATGCGTATAAACACATCAACACATATTGCATATATTATATCTCCCATATACTATATAGGATTATAAGTCAAAGGGTCTGGGTACAGGTTCACTCAACATTACATTCCCTTATTTTTATGAAGAAGAAGAAGAAGAAGAAGAAGAAGAAAAAGAAGAAGAAGAAGATTTTTTTATTGATTTAATCTATTCCAGTTATCATCATATGAAACATATATACAATACATGTACGTGACACATCAATATACAAATTTCAACAATTACAAATGTTCAACATAAACATAGCTCTCAATCACATTTTTCGAGTAAGGAGGTAATTTTATTATGCTCTATTTTAATAATAAAAATAATCAACATCAAAAGAAGATGAACACTTATTGGTTGTTTATTATAAAACTTCTTTTACAGAATGCTTCTGAAAGGAATTTACGAAAATTTATGACTTCTTTATTGTTTATTGCTTGAAGAAGAGATAAAAAAAATTCAACATGTTAGGTCTTTGTGTTTATATTTACTTCTTATTTTGCTGTATGTTTGACATATTAAACCTGTGACAAAATGGTATTTGTCTTCAATGTCATTATTACAAAACAGGCAAATACGTTCGTGCCGTTCTATTCTTTCTCTACCATACCTTCCGGTTTGGATTCTTAAGTTATGGGCTGACAATCGCAACTTCGTCATTAAACACCTCATTGATTTAGTACGCATTACGTTTAAATAGTTTTTGTATTCCCAATTAACCTTTACTGAAATACCCTCTTTGTTTCCATATCCGTCCAGCAGTTTTGTAAAAAGGTGTCGATAAGTCTCTGTATGAACACCGCTGGAAAATGATTTATTGAGGAAAGCAAAAAAAGAATAGCTTCCATATCAGATGAGCAAATATATAGCTACTGCAAAGATTTCGGCTATATGCACAATATTTATAAAAAAGATGCCGTATTGCTACTTTTTCATATTTCATGAATTATCAAGCTGTTCATGAATAATGCACATGTACAAGCGCACACATTGAAACAGTGAATTTGACGTAATATTAGAGATAATGGCACTTTAAGAACCGACATAGAATAAACATAGAAATTATTATAGCGTATGTATTTCACCTCCGACCCCGGATAAGGCAAGATCAGTGTCAGTCAAACGTCCAACTGATCAGTGTCGACTGAGGCTTATAAAGAACAGATGCGCTGCTGGATTACCGGTTTAATGGCGGTTATCAATCTAAGTACCTTGGATACAATCATACAATCAATCAAAATTAATATTGGGTTTCTTCATTACGCCACGCGTTCCATTTTATTTCATTCTAATTATTCAAATTGAGCATGACGGGGAGTATTCGTTTTTTTACAAGCAAACAGTCGATAAAACAAGAGTTTCGCAACGATGATATAAAACTGTATTTTTTTGTGTGTGTATCGTAGCAACAGTCTGGATGTAATAATTCATTATTTCCCTTTTATTGTACTGTTAACGCCATTTCGTTGTATACAACCTTCTGTCTGTGACCGTCTGTCACCAAAAAAAATCAGCATTAATTAGGTTAAGATGAATTGAGTATGCTTATAATTATTGTTTATTCAATTAATTAACGTATCTGCGTGTGCGGCCTTTAATTGATGTATGTGCGCCGACGCATCGCCACCGTAATCAGTTATTAAATAATTGTTTCCATAGTAATTTAAAACCGATTCTTATCTCAAACTTCAACAAAGAAATGCGCTAGACAGTAACTTTCACTATGACATTCATGTGGGTTTTAGTTTCTAACACGTAAAAAGAATTATATAGTGTTATCTAGAAATTGACTACCGAGCATGTTAAAGAATTATAGTTATTTTTCCCTCTTCGAAAGCGGGGATGAGGTGCGGGAGAAGTCTACGATACCGTCACTGTTGGATTTTTGTTTAATGTTAGTACGAGTGAAGGTGATTTGTTGATCTATTCTAAAAAATGATGTCGCGTTTACTCATCAAAGAAATCTTTATTCCTATAATATTATTAAATAAATTTAAAAGGCAAAACAAACTGTTCATGTTCTTGCTTTTTCTTCTTCGTTCATTCTTCCTTGTCCTTCTTATTCTTCTTCTTCTTCTTCTTCTTCTTCTTCTTCTTCTTCTTGTTCTTCTTCTTCTTCTTCTTCTTCTTCTTTCTTCTTCTTCTTCTTCTTCTTCTTTCTTTTCATTCCTTCCCCTTCTTCGTCTTCTATATTTCTTCTTCTTCTTCTTCTTCTTCTTCTTCTTCTTCTTCTTCTTCCTCCTCAGCTTCCTCTTTCACCTTAACATAATTCTTGTATGAGGACACTTTTAATCCTCATTGAAACTAAATAGATAGCTTCTTATATGAGTTCGTAACCAAAATCCATGATGTGGCACTAGTATTTAATACATATTTATATCATTATTTAAAACATTTCGTAAAGAAACAACAATATAATTTTTTTGGTTTGTTTCCCCGTGTCATTGTGTGCGTTTCATTGCTAGAACAAATAAAGAGAAACCCTCATCCATTATCAAGAGAAATCGTCGTCTTCGTAACTAAATATAAACGTTTAAAGAGAAAAGCCGCATTATCCATTCCAAACATGGTTCCCTGTCCGATATTAATTCAAATATAAGCTCAATTTCTGGTTCCTTGCGATCCAACATATTTGCTCTGGTTTGTTGCAAATAAATAAAGTAAATGGAATGGGACAAATGAGCGATCATCAAGGCATAATCATTTTTATTCTATAATTGCAGTTAATTTAATGAACTCTGGAGATCGATGAGACATCTTTGTTTGTGTGACTGCTAAACGAACGGTCTCACAACACTATCGCGTTATTGATCAATGTCCATTGCAGCACAACTCTCTCAGTCCACGAGTATTAAAGGGACACACAATGGCGATGTTGGTAATTGTTTCACTCTAGTATTCTCGCTTCAAGGCAGTATTTACACTTAGGAATGTTTAAATAAAACGAGAATGACAGAGTGATACCTTTAAATACTACCTACTGAAATTCCATCTTTAAAATAATAATCAACACTTGTCTGAGAACGTGTGGTGTAACGCTAGATTTGTAATTATGAGAGAGGAAAACACAAATATGCTAATGTGGTCTTTTTACATATTTGTATCATGTAGATATATTATTGTCAGTATAAGTGTTACATGCAAGTGACAATTTACACACCTTACCGTGTGTCACTTTAAAATACAAAACATCAATTGTAGGTAAATTTGTTATATAAAAAATCTGTATTAAATTTTGTAAAACCTGTACAATGTTGGATTTGTCTAGAGTCGTTTTATGCCCGACGATCAATAAACCTAACCAGTTTTTGCTTGGGACTCAGGAAGATTAACCAGTACTCGAGCACATTCATATATCCACAAGTAACTGATAACTCTCCAACTTGAATCGGTGGTGAGAGATGAAAGACAATGAGACGAAATGTCGTATATCAACCAACACGTAGATTGTGACAGGACAGGATATTTGACTCTTGAACTACCGACTGAGCTTACCGAACCCGCTAAAACGGCAACAATATTCAAAGTAATTGTTATTCATAAACATGGACACCCAAACTTTGTATGACTTATAATTAAAAAATGGTATATTTTTTAATACTTATATTTTATTTGGTCAATAATTGCCAAGATTTAAAATCACTCCTTTATAGCCAGGTCTTTGCTGATATTGAGCAGAACTTAGTTGGTTAAAAGATACAACATGCCATCAGAACTAAGTTGGTTAAAATATACAACACGTTATCAGAATTCAGTTGGTTAATTTATAGAACATGCCATCAGAACTAAATTGGTTAAAATATACAACGTGCCACCAGAACTTATTGGTTAGAATACACAACGTGACATCAGAACTAAGTTGGTTAGAATACACAACCTGTCATCAGAACTAAGTTGGTTAGACTATACAACATGACTACAAAACTAAGTTTTATAATATACAACATGCCATCAGAACTAAGTTGGTTAAAATATCCAATGTGCTCCCAGAACTAAATTGGTTTATATATACAATATGCCATCAGAATTAAGTTTGTTAAATATACAACATGCTATCAGAACTAAGTTTGTTAAAATATACAACATGCCATCAGAACTAAGTTGGTTAAATATACAACATGCCATCAGAAATAAGTTGGTTAAAATATACAACATGCCATCAGAACTAAGTTGGTTAAAATATACAACATGCCATCAGAACTAAGTTGGTTAAAATATACAACATGCCATCAGAACTAAGTTGGTTAAAATATACAACATGCCATCAGAACTAAATTTGTTAAATATACAACATGCCATCAGAAATAAGTTGGTTAAAACATACAACATGCCATCAAAACTAAGTTTGTTAAAATATACAACATGCCATCAGAACTAAGTTGGTTAAAATATACAACATGCCATCAGAACTAAGTTTGTTAAAATATACAACATGCCATCAGAACTAAGTTTGTTAAATATACAACATGCCATCAGAACTAAGATTGTTAAAATATACAACATGCCATATGAACTATGTTTGTTAAAATATACAGCATGCCATCATAACCAAGTTGGTTAAATATACAACATGCCATCAGAACTAAGATTGTTAAAATATACAATGTGCTCCCAGAACTAAATTGGTTTATATATACAATATGCCATCAGAATTAAGTTTGTTAAATATACACCATGCTATCAGAACTAAGTTTGTTAAATATACAACATGCCATCAGAACTAAGTTTGTTAAATATACAACATGCCATCAGAACTAAGTTGGTTAAAATATACAACATGCCATCAGAACTAAGTTGGTTAAAATATACAACATGCCATCAGAACTAAGTTGGTTAAATATACAACATGCCATCAGAACTAAGATTGTTAAAATATACAACATGCCATCAGAACTAAGTTGGTTAAATATACAACATGCCATCAGAACTAAGTTTGTTAATATATACAACATGCCATCAGAACTAAGTTGGTAAAATATATACAACATGCCATCAGAACTAAGCTGTTTACTGAAAAACGTATGTGTGCTACTATATGGGTTGTTTACTGTAATATGTTGCGTTTGGGGAGCGGCTCGGCTCGGTTCGGCGCGGTGTGGTGTGGTAAAATACGGTGTGTTGAGGGGCTGCGGTGCCCTGCCCTGTACTGTCCTGTGCTGCCATGCGCTGTCCTGTACTGTAGACTGCGTAAGCCGTAGACACCGAATTCTAAACAAGCGAAATGTCCTCAGTAGAAGTCTCGAACTGACTGCATATTTCGCTAAATTCTCCTGACATTACAAGGCTTAATTCATCGCACTATTTCCAACTCAATAAATCCTCGACATAAAAAGTAATAGCTCGATGAGATTAAAAAATCGAAGGTTCTGGGCACGAGTCCCTATTTTGCTCATCCCGCTACACTAATTTCATCGCACTTTTCCCTACTCAATAAGTCTCCGACCTAAAACAAATAACAATAAGTTGGATGAGACATCCTGATTATAGACACAGAATACTAAAACAATCGAAACGCTCAGATGTATGGATATCTACCTCGACCTTTAATACTAAGTTCAACGCACAAATGCCAGCTCATTCAATCACCGGCCAAAATACCTATAACACAAACGCAGTATCCTTAAAAAAGGGAGGTTTCGGAAGGCCCCGAAAGGTCAATGGAAGTCCTGAAAGGGCCCGGGCATAAGCCTCTGATTTCCTGCATATTTACACTAGATTTACCCCACCATCTCCAACTCAATGCATCCGCGACCTATTAAAAGCAATAGTTCGGTGAGACTTCCTTATCGTAGACACAGAATCCTGACTTTTCGGCCTGCGTATAATTTAAAGCGTTTTAATCGGCTTCATCGCTGCCAAATTTACAGTTTCCATACATAATACGATTGACTCGGCAAATCTTATTGATTTCATAGCCCCGTAAAACTAACAGATGTCTCATAACGTCGACACGAATTATACAAAATCATGTAAGGGTGGGGCTAAGGCAGATTAATGAAACTGTCTCTCCTGCTCTCACAAATTTCAATACAAATTCTGTTTATTTTGCTAAATGCGTCTTGTATGGTGCCGTTAATGTAGCTGACAGTCGAAGTCTTGTAGACTTTGAGAGTTAAGGATTTTTTTAATGGAATTAGATCTGCTCAAAAGTTAATTATTTGTTATCGTAATAAATAAAATCGCATTAAAGATTTGTGAAATTTTGTGATAGAATAAAGGTAGCTAAAGTGACTTTCGGGGGGAAAAAGTGAAGAAAAAAATCGTCTATTTTATATGAGTGCACTCGCAGAAAAATTGCGACAGTGTAAGGGAAGCGATAAGAAGTTGAAGTTCATAAAATGAAATAAAACGGACTTTATGTATTTTAAACACGCCTAACTGGAAGGAATGAACATATCGTGAATTATTTGGCGCTTTATGGAATATTTCATTTAACTTAAGTAGTCCCCTGCGACATTTAACACAATACCTCTTATAAAACTACAATGACGTTTTGTTCGCAGTAGTGTTGTAAGGTGCCGTCTTCGATGCATGCGAACTACCATTTTCATTAGACGATTTGAGATTAGATATCAACACAAATTCTGATTTAGATTTAGGTGAGGTGTTTTTTTTATTCGTTCTCTAAATATGAATACCGATAATGGGACGATTATCGGTTCCGATACAATCAAAACAAATAGTGTTAACGATAATGAGAAACTTGAGGAAAACAATAACGATGAAGAGGTAGAAAGGAATGCAGAGAGTCTTGGTCATATGTCAGACTTTAAAACATATTCAGAAACGCCTAGCGCTGGTGAAAACCGAAAACAGTTGACAGGAAAGTTACGTTTCGGCATTGACGCCATTTTGAAAGAAACCACTCTGCATAAGGACAAGGATAGTAACCCATTGGCAGACACACATTCATCAGCAACTGCTTACAATCAGAAAGGATATGGAATATCACATGATGACGTTTCTAGTATGTTTAGTAATTCGGACGATGAGGACGAGTGCGATTCTACGGACACGAAGGATACCGGATATGACGTCGATGCGGCACATGCGCGGATTGCATTTTTACGCTTTTCAGCATCATTTTCACAATACGGTGTAAATGGCGCGAATTTTAATCCTACGCCACAAAACATGTACCCACCTCCTTTAACTATCGGAAATAACGGAGTCGCCTGGTCTTCCATACAAGACATGCGAAAAGATAGATTTGGTTGTAAGTATAGTGTTCAATTTAAACACTGGTTTTTAACAAATAAACGTCTTTAGTTGTACATTTTATGTGTTATGTATACATATATATATATATATATATATATATATATCTCTCTCTCTCTCTCTCTCTCTCTCTCTATATATATATATATATATATATATATATATATAAATATATATATATATATATATATATATACATGTATATATATCTATATATTTATATGTATATACAGTATTTATACCCATAATATCATTTTTCTAGATTTTAAAAAAACCACACACAAACAAACAATAATCAAATTGAAAATAAATAAGCTTAAAGTACAATATACTCCTATAATATTAAAGAAAGTGACTATACCAACAAATAACGAAACGTGCATCAAATAATTAGTATGTTTACGATATCTATAAAACCGAGTCAATTTATTTTTGGTGATAATGACGTTTTAATTGTCTTGCACCGCCAGGAATATGCAACTGATGCTCAATGTAACTATCTTCACAACGCTCCTACTGAAAATAACAAATGAAATTTTGAAATGTTCGTTTAACTGTTGATCTTGGATATTATTAGCTAGAATGTTAAAACACATGTCATTATATCCCCTTTCTGAAATGTTATAAGCCTCTTTGACTGCGTGGTTTGTAAAGGATATCTTCTAAATTATCGTAAATAACATAATACTCGAATAACGATGTTATACAATTAACGCAAAACTAGTATGCTAAAATTGCGGTTCTTAACCATAGCATTGGAAAAGCGTTGACACTAACGTAGTTACCTTTAGCGTTGATGCTGTTACTTTTAGCGTTAATGGCGTAACCTTTAGCGTTGATTGTGTTATCTTTAGCGTTTATGTTGTTAATTTCAGCGTTGATGTTGTTATATTTAGCGTTGATGGTGTTACCTTTAACGTTGACGTTGTTACATTAAGCGTCAATGCCGTTTCTTTTGATGTTGATGTTGTTACCTTTAGCGTTGATGCTATTATTTTAGCGTTATGTTATTATATTAAGCGTTGATGTTGTTACCTTAAGCGCTGATGTTGTTTCATTAAGCGTTGATGCTGTTACTTTTAGCGTTGATGTTGTTATTTTTAGTGTTGATGTTGTTACATTAAGCGTTGACGTTGTTACCTTTGGCGTTGGTGTGTTTACATTAAGCGTGGATGTTGTAACCCCTTAGCGTTGATGCTATTACTTTTAGTGTTGATGTTTGTTACCTTAAGCGCTGATGTTGTTACATTAAGTGTTGATGTTGTAACCCATTAGCGTTGATGCTGTCACTTTTGGGGCTGATACTATTACTTTTAGCCTTGATGTTGTTACTTTTGGCATTGATGTTGTTACATTAAGCTTGATGTTTTAACCCCTCAGCGTTGATGGTGTTACTTTTATCGTTGATGTTGTGTTGTTACTCTTAGCGACGATGTTGTAACTTTAAGCGATGATGTTGTTACTTTTAGCGATGCTGCTGTTATTTTAAGAGTTGATGTTACCTTTAGAGTATATGTAGGTATATTAGCGGATGTTGTTATTAGCGCTAATGCTGCCACTGCCACTGTGACCATGTCCGATGCACGTTATAATTGGCATAATGCAAATAGATACATGCTTAAAGAAACGCATGGGAAATATTGTGAATTTTCATTTAGCATTTATACATATGATATCCCCCAGTATATATGCAGGCGCTTATTTGTAAAAGGGCGCAACTCTTGGTAAAATGGTTTAAAGGTTTACGGTATTTTGTATATTTTTTATCATCTTCAATACGACACAATATTTATTTTCCAAACAAATGTTTTGTTGTAGTAAAGTCTGTGTTCTGGTTTTCATTTTCATTATGATATTTCTTGTTTCTATCATTATTGCTTTTATTGCTATTATTATTATTATAATTTTTGTTATATAATTATAACTATTATCATTACTATTTTTTTTAATCATTATTAATGTTATTATGTTTATATAAATAATTATTATTATAATCATCATTATTATAATTGCTACACTTAGAACTTTGATATGTTATAATATTATCATTGATATAATATTTATTATCATTATCATTATCGAGTGAATGTGGGAGTGAGTAATTCTGTAATTAATTATGATCATATATGTGGATGAATAAATTAATGAACAAATAAATGAATTAATGCATTGGTGAATGAATGAAGGAAGAAATGACTGAGCGAATAAACAAATGAATGAATGAATGAATGAATGAAAATATGAATGAACGAATGAATGAATGAATGAATGAGTGAATGAATGAATGAATGAATGAATGAGTGAGTGAGTGAGTGAGTGAGTGAGTGAGTGAGTGAGTGAGTGAGTGAGTGAGTGAGTGAATGAATGAATGAATGAATGAATGAATGAATGAATGAATGAATGAATGAATGAATGAATGAATGAATGAATGAATGAATAAATGAATGAATAAATGAATGAATAAAAATTTACAAGAAAACATGTGCATTTAACTTCGTTTTCCTCACATGATAATGTAATTATTATGGAGAATAGGTTCCGTGCGCCCGCCGATAACGGTTCGCCTTTAGCTTTTGTTTACGATTGTAAGATAGCTGAACTTAAATTTATGATGCAATACATTGTTTATAGATATCATCAATTATCCATTGATAACGTATGTTCATTTTATTGATATCAATAATTCATTTAAAGATAAACATTGCTACAATTGATAGATAGATTATCTATTTATCTGGAATTCTACAATTTATTTTATTGAAATCGTAAAATATATGAATTATGGATTATTGTTCTTTAATGGATACGTTTTAATAGAATCAAAATTTGACAGTTGGAAACGAACTCTAACAAAATAAATTTCAATTAATTTATTTTGTAAGTTGTTGTCATTTTTAAATCTATCATAGCTAGAATTATGACAGAAAAGCGATGGCATTAAATAATATCAGGCAATAATTTTACTGTTAGACCGGTGAAAATATCGTGCGGGATATTCATTCTGTTTGCATAGCTATGCATGCGTGCGGAACTTGTTGAGAAATATTCGAAAAAAAAAATATTTTTTTTTGGGGGGGGGGGGGGGGGGGGGGAGGTCGGAGGGGGGAGGGGGAGGATTAAAAGAAGCTCGTTTTTATATAAGTTGGAGTTTGTGCACATGGAAACAATGCAAAATGTACTAATAAATTAGTTAAGCCGTCTTAAGATGTCAGCAATGAAAATGGGATTGACGGAAATTATTTGAGTCGATGTTATTTATTTATTTATAGATCGTGCCGATGATATAGTGACATATAACATACGTATATGTCATATAGTGACATAAAACATACTTATATGTCATATAGTGACATAAAACATACTTATATGTCATATGAAATGAATATACCTAACGTGTGTTGAGCTCATTTATTTAAATAAATCCATTTGCTATGACAACGTAATAAATGCAAAAGGGTCTCATACATATAACATTATGACATGCATATTGACCGACGTAAGCACTTCTATACGTCACCTTGTATCGTGACTTAAACTTCTATAAGAAGAAGTATATAAATAACGAAAAGACAGCTCTGTTTAAACTAAACTGTTTAGTAACTATAGGTTCTTCAGCTGATATTTAATTCAACGATTTCATAGTATACTGTATTATACATTCCAATCGTTGTCCGAAGTGCAGTAAATTATTGCTTAAACAAATACCTTAAATTTGGTTAAATGAAAAATGTTTCCATTCCTGACAATATATGTATAAGTTATATCTGAATGTGTAACCCTGTTCTACAATACTATTCTATAAGATACATTTGCTAGATATAATTATATTGTTCCTATTTTATAAACATTTAAGAACATTGTTCTAATATGTTTTACCATCAAAGTTATGACACGCTTAACATCCTTATAACTCTCTTAATACATTAATGTAAAAGCCTAACGTTTGACAGTTCTGACTAGTTTATCTAAATGCACTATTAATCCCAAAAGCGGTTAACAATCTTAACAGAGGATAACAGTTTTTAAACTGTCACACGTTTATCTGGTTCGTTCAGTATAGAACATAAAATATAATGCAAAATGTACAATCATATTGTTCAACCTCTACAATCATATTGTTCACCAAAGACTCATGTTGCTGCTGCTGTTGTTGTTGTTTGTTTTTTTTGTTGTTATTGTTGCTGTTGTTGCTGCTGCTGCTTTTATTGGAACAAGTACAGCTCAAATTACTTTAGGGATGGTTAATCCCAAACAGTGACCTTTTTCTTTTATACATATCTACAACCATTGACTTGTTATTGGTTTAAATAAATTAATATATAATGAAACTATATTATGGTACTAAATATTTTGTTCGGAATAATTAAATAAATATTTCATTCTGTTGAGGCTGAACGTAATATAACCAAACAACAACAACAATTGTCAACCGAGATGAAGAATGACATAAACAAACTCATGTGTGCAATATTAGTGTCACTCTCAACAAAATGCAATACTTTTATAATGTGTCTCGTGATAGAATAATACAAGACTAATATTGGATAAGGAATTATTCACATAAGATGTATCTGAACAGTACTGTCGAATGTTAATAATGATAATATAACACTAAAACAGTTTTGGTATTTTTTTACATCATCGTATCGAACTAGAACAAAATTGTTAATGTTTGCCAAAATTATAAAGTATTTAACAATATTGTTTAAGGTTTGACAAACTGTATATAATGATAAACAGTTTTGTGAGTTTTAAACATAATACTATAGAACTCACGATTATGATTGTCACAACGTTATAGTATTAGAACAGCGTATTGGTGTTTAGCATACTTTATAACATCTAAATAGCATTATACAAAGAGATACAGTGTAAGTGCCTGATAGTTTCAAATATACCAGGTGAGGCAGAGAAAATAAAACGAAACACGAGCCTGGGTTTAGACTAGCACGGGGAACGTATTCAAATGATAACGTCATCACTGTGTGTTGCTGCCAAATATTGTCAATAGAGCAAATGCTTAGCTTACCCCCGCTTTACTAATATGTAGAATATGATAAAAAAAAATCCAAGCATACAACAGTGATATACAATATTGTTAACTACATAGCTGTACAATATAGTACTAAAACATTTGTTATTGTTAATATTTGCTACGTTAAACAATAACAATATTGTTTTAATATTATAATAGAGTGTGAAGCATTATACGAATAACTTAAAGCAGTATTTAAAATGTTAAATATTAATGCTATAGTGCTATCGGATAATAAAAATGCATTATACAATACTGTTATAGTACTATAAAAATTATCAAAATGCGAAACATTATATACTGTTGTAGCACTATTTCATAATGTAAAGTATTATATAACTATTGTTGTACTGTATCATTGTGCAAAAACATTATATATTATTGTTGTAGTACTGGATCATTGTGCAAAACATTATATAATACTGTTATGGTTTATATCATTAAGCAAAATATTGTAGAATACTGTTATAGTTCTACATCATTGTGCAAAACAATATATAGCACTGTTTTAGTTCTATAATTATCATTATTCAAAACATTATATAATGCATTCATAGTATTATATTATAATACAAAATATTATATAGTACTATTCTAGAACTATGTTATATAATGAAAATTCTGTAAAAAATACACTAACGTTCCACTATTAATTGTGCGAACATTATATAATAGTATTAATTACAGCGGATCACACGATCCAGGGGTAGAGCACCAAACTCATGATCGAAGGGTCGTGGGCTCGATCATCTGCTACGTGGGCAATGCGTAGTGTCCTTGAGACACCTTCTCTTCATATGCTTAGTTCTGGTTCTACCCAAGAAGACTTCAAGCGTGATTTGTCTAAGTTGTAAGAACTTGTTTCACTATCAACGTGAAATAAATAAGTTTAAACTAAACTAAACAGTAATATTAGTATATTACTATAATATTACAATATTGCTATACAGTATGCATTAGTACTATATTATAATTAAAATAAAATATATATATACTTTTGTTGTAGCATTTTCTTATAATTTTTTGTATATACGCTACTCAACTTACATAATCGGTCACCTGGATTTATTGATATTTCGTCAATATGAGTTTGAAGATTTCAAATTTTAATCTAATGAACAAATTCATTAAAGAGTATATTTTCAAAAAAAAAATATAAAGTCCCAACTGCCATATAAAAGCCGCAAGATTGCTTTGGGGCAATTTTTATATAATTCAGAACATGATTCAAATCAAAGAACCGTTTTTTTTTTTCAAATTTCAGTCATCAATGTATTGTTTTTTTCTAATGTTAAGTGCTATTAGATTATTGTGAATACATTTAAAAAAAATAATTTGTAAAAAGTGTTTGTTATATGCAGTTTAAAAAATAAAATTCGAGGGAGATGCACTCTATACACATGGATCTATGTTAATTCACCATCAGCAGATAGCCTAGTATAACATTGTAATTTGATAGCCTCCCCTTACAAATATTTACTACCCTGGCATTTAAAGTTAAGGGTTTACATTCAGACAGAAATAAGCATGTAACAACTTTTTAACAAAGTATAATCTCACACTTGTATCAGTATTTGGTATGTCCGCCTTTTGTAGCGATAAATGCGATACATCTCAACCTCATTGACCTTAACTTATACAGTCAAAACTGTGTTAGACAGCCACCTGTCTTAAGCAACCGTGCTATTTCTAGTGTCACCGTGCTTTTAGTGTTTACAGACACAAACATGTGTCGATGTAGATGCAAAAACGTATACATACATTATAAATAGAATAGAAAATATTTTCTTTTGAAACTTAGTATATTAGTTTTGTTTAAATACAGTCTTACCTGTGTAAGTGGTCACCTCTATTAAGCAGCCACTTGTTTTAAACAGCCACATTTGCTATTTCCCATTTCTATGCTTTCAGAGTAAATTAACCTGTATTAAGCAGCAACCTGTCTTAAAAGGCCACGTTTGCTCCTTCCCTTGACTGGCTGCTTAAGACAGGTTTGACTGTATATTCGATTTGTTTAAAAAAACAAGACAACTTTCACAACCATATATATTGATACATTTATATCGGAACGTTAAGTAGGACTGAAATGATATTGACCAGATATACTTGCAGAGATACATTGTTTCAATGAGGTCGAATCGCTGCAAACGGTGTACATACACGATGCCGGTATATACTGGTCATACCTAATACCGCGAATCTAAAAAATGTTCAACCATGTAAAGAATGGCATCAGAATTAAACAGCAATAAGGTAACTTAAGTGTGCTGAGTGAAATACAGTTGCCGATACGAAATGCAAACAAAAGCCGACGCTAACGGAAGTTGGAGCTTTGCGCATGTCTTCCCAGATTATTATTATACGGGCATTCGCGGTAATAGGTATATCGCGGTATTAGGTATACAAGGGATAATTGTGAATTTTGACTTAGCGAGTGGTGCATTTAAAAAGTTGGCACTTGTTTATTGCTTTATAAATGTAAAAGAAATTTTCGGAAAATATGCACAACGCCTCAGGCGTTTTAGAGAACATACATCTCGTCGCTAAGATCCTGGGAGCGAGTCTAGTTCATGTGAAATAAAGGTTGCTATAGAACTTATTCATGAAAGGGCAGTACTTAGATGCATTCTAGGATTGTTCCCTGATATCAAAAGTGAAGACCATGATTGTATAGCCTGTAACGTGTTGGAATGGCGTTAAACGTCATTCCATCCCCGCTTTAAATACTAATCATCAAACAAACAAAAAAAGATTCTTAAATACAGTCAAACCTGTCTCAAGCAGACAGTCAAGGGAAGGAACAAAATCTTAAGACAGGTGGCTGCTTAATAAAGGTTACCACTTACACAGGTTTGACTGTATCGATCTTTTGACGTATCTAGTATGGCACAGTCGGGACTCTAACCATTTCTCTTTTACATAAATATCTAACAATTAATATCTGATTTAATGCCATGGGCCATGGGTGGAGTGGGTGGGGATTGTGTTTAAATAGTGATAGATTGCTAAGCAACCCAAGCTACCCAATCCATCCAAGACAATTAGGTATTGATGTGAATTTGGTACAACCTTGACAGTTTTCTCCTAACCTTACACATTCCCATGTATAGAGAACGGCATATCAATGTTTTACCGCTGTAACTTTAAAAGTTAGAAAATGAATCTTTACATTAAAGATACATTACCTATAACTTTCAGTTCAGTGAATGATGGACTGTTTATTGAATCACAACGAAGAGGGGCCCACTCGAAGATAATGGTTGATTCCGTCTTTGTAGTTTATCTTATTTATGAGAAATTCGTTAATACACAGGTCGACAGTTTCCGTTTTATTCGTCAATGTGACTTTATCACGGACCGCGATTTGATATTTGATCAACAAAATTAAACAAATTTACACTTCAGAGACAAAAAACAATATAAGTTATTGAACAGAATATCCGTAGAAAATGATTTTCGATATAAATGTTCAGTTTTACTGCTAAGATCGAAATAGTATCGGCGATATAGGTGAGGCCTCTTTAACACATTTCGGTTAATTGTGTAGTCTCATATCATCCCCAACTTTAATTTTTTTATTCGAAATCATTACAACAATCATGGCTTTTGTTTTGGAAAAGTGAGTAATTGGTGGGCGATAGAGTAAAGACAATGCAAATCTTTAAAAAAAATGAAAAATACTGTTTCATTATTAGTCAGTAACAGTATGATTTATTTCCGAAAAACAAATCGTACTCCACGGGACGTGTAATTTTTCTTCTGTCATAATTGTTATATTTGTTGAATAATGCATTTATGTTCTGGAGTTACAAAATGCAAATGGGGCGTCCCTTTAGATTAAATCTTGTTTCATAAAACGCAAACAAACTCGGTTATAGATTATTATTATTCATGAATTATGGAAAACATAGAACTTAAATTTATTTTGTCACGGACATCTGATTTTGTTAGCGGCGACACGATGAAATTGTCTCTGTGAAAAAAAGTTCTTGCTTGTAGTAAAATACAAAAACAATCGAGAATCGTTTATAATAGTTTTCTTTTGTAATTCCGTGTCATTTATATTTACATTCTTATTTAAAGTATCATTGTTTCGTAATACAAGTCGGGCCCGATTAGCTCAGTCGGTTAGGCGTTTGACTATCAATCCAGGGGCAGTGAGTTCGAATCCCTGCCCGGCAACAGTCTCCGTGATGATTGATATACGACATTGTGTTTCATTATCATTCATTTCTCACCGCTGATGCAAGTGGGAAAATTATCAGCTACTTGCGGAGATGACTTTAACTGAGCTTTCTATTGCAGTGATGTATTTATCCATGTCATAAATCGAATGGTCAGTATTTCAGAAAACTGACCACAGATAGTGTGACGCTGGTATAAAATTTCTGATCAATTTAGACTGGGAAGTTCGAATCACTTCGTGTTTATTATTATTATGATTATTATTCTGCAAGTCCACATGACTATAAAACTTATTTTTTAAATGGTGACGGTATTTTTTTTTTCTGTTGATAATTGCAAACCGTAAATGTACAATACGGTGAAATCTTTTATATCATGTCTCTTGACTTGAATTATTCATTGGTTCAAAATTTGCAATTATCAACAGAAAAAAATAACATATCCGCAAGTTACTTCTAACTTTCTCACTTTGAATCAGCAGAGAGACAAATGACAATGAGATGAAATGTCGTAAAAAGCAATCACCTGTAACTATGCATGGACTTCGAACTCACGACCCGCAGATTGATAGTCAGACGCGCTATCTACTGAACTTGAATTTAACAGAGCGTGTGATTTAGTGGCATCAGTCCCCAGATTTTTATGCCTAAACTATTTTAGAACTTACCACATATTTAAATAGTAAAATTGTAAAAAATTGCAGCCCAATTAGTCGGTAGCACGTCTGACTATCAATCCAGGGATCGTGAGTTCGAATCCCCACCCGGCCTGAGTCTCCTTGATGGTTGATATACGACATTGCGTTTCATTATCATTCATCTCTCACCACTGATTCAAGTGGGGAAGTTATCAGTAACTTGCGGAGATGGGGTGTGCTCGAGTACAGGATAACCTTCCAAGATCCCAGGAAACAGCGGTTAGGTTAACTGATCGTCTGTTAGCCCTCAATGGCATTAAAATGACGCTAAATATTCATTCAATCAATCAATCAATCGTAAAACAATTTATTGCACTTGAATATGATTTTTAAGAACAGACAATCGCTTATTTCAAAATTCGACTTCACCTCGTCATTCGAACTCTCTCTAATATGAAGTCAACAGAGATGATTGAATAAGATTTGAACTGAAGTCACGTAATACATTTGATATGCTTTACTTTGCTGTATAATTCTAAGTGAGAATGTTATTCTTATTTAACCCGGGCACACGGGTCACGTTAAAAAATCCGTTTTTTATATATCCAGTTACGAAAGAAAACTGTGCACTGAGGTTTTTGTTAAATTAGTTTTCATGTGTGATATCAAAGGGTTCTCCGTGCTATTGCTAGTGTCACCGTGCTTTTAGTGTTTACAGACAAAAAAATGTAACCATGAAGATGCAAAAACGCATACCTACATTATAAATAGAATAGAAAATATTTTCTTTCGAAACTTTTTATATTAGTTTTGTTTAAATACAGTATAACCTGTGTAAACGGTCACCTCTATTAAGCAGCCAATTGTTTTAAGCAGCCATATTTGCTATTTCCCATTTCTATGCTTTCAGAGTAAATTAACCTGTATTAAGCAATAATCTGTCTTATAAGGTCAATTTTGGTCCTTCCCTTGACTAACTGCTTAAGACGGTGTGTCTGTATATCTAAGCACAATACCGGCAAGTGGGAAAAAAGGTTTGTAAATTTAAAAATTTTTATGAAGGGGGTGGGGGATTGGGGGGCATATATCGCCATGATTGTCTTTAAACATCATGTAGTGATGCTGTTTTTTTATATAGTTTGAGTGAAATATTATAAAGATTACTTAGTGCCCCTTTAAAGTTAACATAGCTTGTTTTGCCATGCCTATGTAATTAAACACACATACACACGTCAATCCACATTGTAACCGCATATAGAAATTCACTAAAAAAGAGACATTAGTTAACACATCTAATTAGCTGATTATACTAAGCACCGAAGTAATAAATAAGTTTTAATTGTGCACAAGTTAAATATGCAAAGCGTAAATGCTTCATTAAAAGGATAGTGTGCGAAACACAGCAGGGCGTCAACGCAATACATTTATCTTACATTTTAATTAGTTTGTGTTTAAATGAAAACTTTTAATTGGACTCCTTTTAATGTTTAATTCATCCTAGTTAAAGATAATGAAGACGCTTTCTAAACGTGCATATGTGGAATGGGTGACCTTTCCAAAATCTAAAATATCTTCCTTCATTAAGTTTACTAGAATATTGCACAATATAAATCATGCTAGACTATCGTATAACGATTGAAAACTAAACGTGATTTGATGTAATAGATATTAAATCGTTTGATTAAAATAGAAAAATCTATACCCTTAAATACTTAAAAACTTGAATCCAACGATAGCATTCAAGAGATCCTGATTTAAATAATGATAATAATAAAAACTATAATAATAAAAAAATATATATTATTATTATTATTATTTTAATTATTATTATTATTATTATTATTATTATTATTATTATTATTATTATCACTATTATTATTATTATTATTATTATTATTGTTATTATTATTATTATAGCAATAATAATAATAATAATGATGATAATTAATAATACAAAATTATATTAACGATTTAGTATTATTAAATCTTTGTCTGAATTGGTTATACATAGTATATATTATATTTTAAATATCAATTAAACCACATACAGTTTAACTGAAACCAGTCAAAAATCAGGATCTCTTGAACGCTTTCCTTACATATGCATGTTTTCAAGTATTTAAGTATATATGCATTTCGATATCAATTTAACTCGGTACCAATAATGACGTTTGCTGTCATTTTTTTCGCTTGACCTTTGCTTGTTAATATTCAAATGCTGACACCTGGGGATCAAACAAGTAGCATGATACTTGATCCGACCTTCATCTTTGAAACAAATAATAACTTCTCGTTACAATTATTATTTCAGTGATCAGACGGATTGGCCATCCATACCAGAATAGAACGCCACCAAAGCGGAAGAAGCCGCGTACATCATTTACTCGTCTGCAGATTCTGGAGCTGGAGAAACGGTTTGAGCGCCAAAAATATCTGGCATCCACAGAAAGGTCTGCGCTGGCAAAGTCACTGAAAATGACGGATTCACAAGTGAAGACGTGGTTCCAGAACAGACGTACAAAATGGAGGTTAGCTATTCATACACATTATGCTGAAACTGAACAAAAAGTATCATATATGTTTCTGATCTCACTGCGCATATTTGTACTTTCATAAAATTGTTTTACGGACATACGTCAAATTGCATATGAGTACTAACGTTTAGATTATATGAAGTTTACCATGGATCCTCCGAAGGGAAGTAAATGTAGTAAATTTATTTAACTATCAAAAAAAGTTCCCTCGCATATGCACATTGTAAATTACTACAAGTCTCTCACCCCAAAATAGTTTAGAAATGCCCGCAACCAGGCTATCAGTTAATTAATTGCAGAGATCTGCAGGCTACAATCAAATCAATATATACGGTTGAAATTTCGGGCGGCATTTCTGTAATATGTTCAGCCATTGTTTGAATTTAATTATTTTTATACCAAAGTAAAGGCTATAACACAGTGTTGACACTTTTTAAATATTATTTATAAAATATATTTGCTCTGAATAAAAATATTCTTATGAATATAGTCGGATTTCATTACAACCATAAAGATTAAACAAAATGATTCTGTACTGTGGTTACAACAAAATAACTACATATCAAACGAATACACTGTTTACGTAGGAAGATAAAGAACTATATTATAATTTACTATGACGGTGAATATTTTATATCAAACCTTTTAAAAAATATCTTGTCTGGCTGATTTAAAAAGGGGCAAAAAGTATGAAAATTATCACAAAAGGAAACAGCAAAACTTCCATCCTAAAATTTCGTCATTTTTTTTTTAAATTTTAAACTTGAAAACCTTCCTCTAAAGATATGACCGAGCCCTCCTTTTGATACCAAGATCTCAAAATCTGTTCGTTAGTTCGGGGCGGGGTTGTCTGCAAAATTTGTAAAACGCCAAATGTTACTTTCATGTATATCTGTGTATATTCTATTGGTCATGTCCACGGAACACGAAGCTGTACTTAATATTCGTCTTTTGGACGGGTCATTGTCACGTCTGTTCAGTGTTTCACAGTTGTTTTATTTTCATTTTCGGATGATCAACTCGTCCGTAATAACCAACTGTGACACCTGTTTATCTACAAACACGACCCAGTAGCATGTGTCTATACGTGGTAGACGTCCATGAATCAACTGGTTAGGTCACTTGTAATGTGCACGCGACTTACAAATTAGAACGGTTTGAGATGGGAATTAGAGAATAGTTGAGACAGTCTTCTGTCACAGGCTAGGACGGAACTATGCTAAAGGACTGGAACTCGAACCAATGGTAGCCTTTACGCAACTCGGGTCTCTGAGCCTTTGCAGGATGTCATAGTTAGTTAATCACTCAAGTATACCTTATTTTTATTTTCGTTTGAACGACCTCATTATTGAAGCCATACTATGTCTTGCAAAATAAAAAAAATAGTCATACAGAAATGGCAACAGAATTGTGGCACCTATGACACTTGATTATTGACAGATGTAGAAAGACATTTGGCTCAACATATCAATACAGTTAATGGCTTAAATTGTTTTCGATCTCTGAAGTTGGTCCTAACCTAATGCTATGCTATGTTCTATGGTATGTGTACAGCGATACAATCAAGAGGAACGTCAATTCAGAAAGGCTATGTTGCGTTCTTGGTTATGTGATAGAGCTACACGATCGTCAAGATTAAACAATAGATAACTATGTGGAATCAATTATTACATTAAATGTTTTAAAGAGTTAAAGTTTTTTTTAACACATTGCATGTTATATATGGCATCCAAGTTAATAGAAGAAGACATCAGAATGAAATTTAAGTAGATCCACAAGTTACTGGCAATCTTTCTAACATAACATAGTTTAGACCGACCTCGGCCGGGAAGAGGTATTCAAACTTGAGACAGCGTCTGAAAAAGAAAAGATACCGGGTTGTCGACATCTATAAATAATAGCAATATTCCAATCTAACTAAACAAATCAGAATCGTTGCCTACCGACCTGAGCGCAGCGTCTGGTATGAGCATTATCAATATATCTCCAATATAACAAGACAAATTACTTTCATTTTACAAACCCATGTCATTAGTAGGGAAATGAAATGCTTGAATATTCATACACACCCTCGGGTATTGTTATAACGTCCACTATTATGATACAATAAATAGCAAGATATTAAATTGATCAGTGTGTCTGTATATAACGGCATTTAAATTTCGTTCTTTCCTCTTTACATGGTAATATTAACATCGCCCCAGACGAAAGGCACCGGAAACACGTCACAGGGGAACGCACATGCTCCCAAAGGGAGGGAATCGATGCATAGATACTTCATTACTGTAATTCATGTCATCTTTAAGTCATATGATGTTAAACAGTTCGGCTATATAAATTGCAAATCGAATATAGTTTCGGCGAGTTAATTTGATAACTGACGGAGCTTATCTGACATTAGTTCAGGCAGAAATTATTGCATGTTTTAATTTGACCGATAAGGATTCGTGTACTGTTTAGTTCTCGATTAATTTTTGTCCCTGAGGGGGTGTATGATCAATGTCAGTTAGGCGGATATGAACAGGCGGATGAAATTAAACTAAGAAACCCTTCATTTTGTCGATTATAATCGTCCAGCCGTTAGCTTTAAAACAATGTTATGAAATTTAGAATAGTGGCGAATGGCGTGATGGGGGAATCTATTACTCGCGACGCTAGAGTTTAATACAATGGATATTAAGGCCGAGGGAATTTTATATACAGGCTGCCTGGCACTCTTGGGGGTCAGATAGAATCAGGGTTGCCATTTTATCATGGTTTTAGTGTATTTATACACACAAACGTTTCTTTTATTCTTCTATTTATAAATACACAAACAGTTCTATGTCCACAATAGTATTAATGTTGTTGAAACAAACATTGTATGGTGACATATTTCTGTCATCACATAGCCAAGGATTTATATGATATAGATTTTTCATTATCTCCCTTTATGAACTAAATACATATGATTTCACTGTATATTCGTACTCCAACGGGTTTCTTAATCTGTCTTTTATATAGTTAGTAAGTAGTCGTGAATCCTTAACTGGATCTTACTCATATCTAGCCATCCATTCATGTATGTAAATTGTCCGTCTGGTCCAGATGTGTTGCATGTTAAACCATAGTATATAAAAAGAAATAGATCACTTAACATATATTACATAGTATTTAGAAAAAAATATGAGAAAAATATTGTCAGTATTGCTAATTATCTTTAAATGTTTTTACAAAAAGAAGAGAAATTCTATATTTGCCAATTTAAGAAATATTAACAAGAGTAATCTACCTCATGTATTATTAATTTATAAAGCATTTATAAAGTTTCACTTTGTTTTGAATATCATTATTCATGATATGATTTAATATTCTTGTTCAATTGTAGTCTTAATCTTGGATTTATATATGGCTACATTTATTTCAAATCATATATTTTCAAAAATAATGTTCAGTATATCTGTTACTTTATTAAACTATTGAAATGCTTAAACCTAATTGGATTAATGTGGCATGTTATTAGCTTGTATTCACTTTAATATGTGAATTCTGTAATACTGACTTGTATAAATGTATAATATTCAATTTGTGTCACTCTATATGATGTATTTACATGTTGTATTTTGGATCGGAGGCCTATATTACTTAATAAAATATGTCTATGTCTATATGTCATGGTTGACACCAAATATGTTGGCTTCTTAAATGCCTTGATAGTGTGTCTATGGTTTGCATTGTAGCTAGGCGCGCTCGCCGTAGTCTGGTATGTACAATTATTTCTATATTTATAAATGGTCACACTTAGTTAATAATTTTAATAATAACATCCCTCCGCAAAAGACCATCAAAAGTGTTATATTTCGTGTCATTATGTTAAATTTTAATCACGAATATCTTATTTATATTCTTTGTATTTTAGACGCCAAACTGCAGAAGAACGCGAGATCGAACGTCAGGCAGCCAATCGTCTCCTGCTTAGCATTCAGTCCGAATCTACACACCGGAAGTCTATGGTTATGTCTGCTGACAGCGTGTGCCTTAGTCATCTGCAGAGGTGGCCGGAACAAAGGACGGTTGATGTATAAGTGTATTCATAACAGAAATTGGTCATGTACTGTCTGAAAATGTATATTGAAATAAAAGATAAATGGTGCCGAAAATGGCAATATCTTGTAAAAACGTCCGTATGTTGTCTTCAAAATAGTGGTGGACATCTTTTTATTGATACAATACATCTGGTTTATATTGAATATTTGATAATAAACTGGTAAAATGTTTCACAATTAACGTAAACTATTTTTTTTTTTTTTTTTACGAAAAGCAGTGAAATTGGACATGGGATTTTACAAATAGAGTATTTCAATCAATTTGGTTGTTTTTTTTTTTTAAATAAGCCTTACAAGTGATTAGATAAAGATATATAAATCCAACCTGATTTGTCTAAACTCTACTATTTATTTCACAATCGATGTAATCTTTTAAAAAGGTATAAACTAAAATAGAATGAAGATTTTCCTTATTTATATGCTGCTGATACTTAAGAACTAAAGATCACATGACTCTTACTATATTAATAATGAAAATAATTAGAATAATCTGTATTAATGCAGTTATTTTTTATATAAAAATCTTTTTTTTTATTTCCTGTTTTCAAAGCTGTTGAAAATGTGTTTACTTAACATTTTTAAAGATTAACTTTTTATAAAATGCCTCATGTGTTTGAGACAGCATGTACTTGTAATATATTGATGTGAATATTTTGTATAGTTTAATGTTTCAATACTACATAACATATTATGAAAGTTGTTTATCATGTTTTCTGACCCTCCCCCCACACACACACCTCTTATTTTTCAACAAATATGTAACATACAATCAAAACGGTTATCTTTATACAGTCAAACCTGTGTAAGCGGTCACATCTGTAAGCAGCCACTTGTCTTAAGTTGCCACATTTGCTATTTCATATTCCCATGCCTTCAGAGCAAATTGAGCTTTATTAAACAACAACATGTCTTATAAAATCACGTTTGCCTGTTGGTTTAATTGGCTGCTTAAGAAAGCATTGACTGTATCTGAATTAAACGATCATCTGTTTCACGACACGAAACTTGACTAGTTTAATATCGTCACCTTGTCCTCTCAGCGGATATGAAATTATTTAAACCTTAGCCAATACTACGTTGATTTGGAAACTTGAAACTATACAGAATCTAAGAAAATGAGCAAACTTTACGCATTTAGCTAGCATTATATCATGTTGCTTAATCGGACAGAAATAGTGTGTTGATATTTAACAAAGAAATGCCACGTGACATCCTGTTGATTTCCGTCAAACGTTTTTCTGATGTTCCGTGACCATGACTTCCTGTTGATTTATGTCGAGCGTCTTGCCGGTATTCCGTGACCATGTTCATAACTAGCGGTCAGGCTAGTCTGCTATCCAACTAGATCACGGTGAATTTCCAAATATACTATAAACTTAGTTCGCTCAAACACTTGTTATGTCGGCTCTTTCAAACACTATTTTATTTAGAGGTCAGTAAATGTAGAAATAAGGAACAAGTGTACTGTGATAACTTTTCAGTAGTAAAAACAGCAGGATATGGTATTTTTTAGGCCTCTTTCCGAAAATGAAAGCAAAATATGCTTATAATTCTGACTTGTCAGACGCCAGAGCGGCAGGTTACGGGGTGAATTCAACAGTTACTGTCGTGTGCTTGTTGAATCGTTCCTGAGAACTATGAAAAATAAAATTCGGAAGCCTAGTTATTCAGGAACGGGAAGAATAACGCTTGACGCAACAAAAGTATCTACGTCAATATTGCTGAAAGGCAGGCTGGACATCTCACAAGAGAGCAAGTGATACAAATGGTATCCTCGAACAAATTTTTTATTAAATATCGTTGAACGGATGCAATCTGTCTTATTTGCATACTGCCGCCCAGAATGATGTCAATGTCGACAACTGGCCAAAAAGTAGCTTGAACATTAAGTAAGTGATTCCAGGATGACGTTTATCGACCCCACACTTAGTCAGCATGTTCTAATGTGTTAAACCTTAATTACTAAACACTAACTAATACTTAGTTGAACTTCATATGTACTAAGCAAACAACTACTTTGAAGGTACATGTATTTCTTTTTTTTTTCACATGACCAACTGACACAGGTTTGACTATATGCCCCTTATGTCAGTATTACTGTTTTTTATCTATATATATATACATGTTTGATCTTTCATAGTATTGCTTCAAGAAGATTGTGGGTAATTGCTGCCGTATTTTATTTACTTAATATCATCCTGGTAAATTTGTTATTGTCTTTAAACAAATCAAAATAAAAGTATACGATTCATTTGGCTCTTCTCTTGTTGTGTTTACACGATACCAATTCATGTCATTTTGATCAACTCATACCGGTAATGACACTGTGACAATGACTGTGTGACAATGTGGCAACTATTGTATGAAAATGTGTTGCACAGTGTGACAAAAACAAAAATACAAGGACCGGAGACAGAAAATAAAGGGAAAAAACAAAAAACACCAAAGACGAAAAGCACGGAAAATGACAAACAATGTTTGGTCATGGACAAGGCCACGACAAGGACAAGGACAAAGACAATGGCAAAAAACGACAACGACAACGACAACGACAACGACAACTACAACTACAACGACAACGACGACAACGACCACCACCACAAACACAAAGACCAGGACAGGAACAAGGACAAACAAAACTAAAGTCACAAACAAAAACAAAGACAACGTCACAGACAAGAAAGACAAAGGCAAATACAAACCACACAAAGACCAAGACCAAGACCAAGATCAAGACTAGACCAAGATCAAGACCAAAACCAAGACCAAGACCAAGACCAAGACCAAACAAAGACAAAGACAAAGACAAAGACAAAATCACAAGAAAGATACAAACAAAGCAAATGCAAAGACAAAAGCAAAGGCAAAGACAAACCACACCAAGACAAAGACAAAGACAAAGACAAAGACAAAGACAAAGACAAAGACAAAGACAAAGAATAAGACCAATACCAAGACCAAAACTAAGACCAAGACCAAGATCAAGATCAAGACTAGACCAAGACCAAGACCAAGACCAAGACCAAACAAAGACAAAGACAAAAACAAAGACAAAATCAAAGATAAAATCACAAGAAAGATACAAACAAAGCAAATGCAAAGACAAAAGCAAAGGCAAAGACAACCCACACCAAGACCAAGACCATGACCATGACCAATACCAAGACCAAGACCAAGGCGAAGGCTAAGACCAGGACCAGGACAAGGAAAATGACAAGGACAAGGACAAGGACAAGGACAAGGACAAGGACAAAGACAAGGACAAGGACAAGGACAAGGACAAGGACAAGGACAAGGACAAGGACAAGGACAAGGACAAGACAAATACAAACAACACAAAGATCAAGACCAAGACCAAGACAAAGACAAAGACAAAGAAAAAGAAAAAAAAAGAAAAAACATACCAAATCACAGACACGGACGCGGACATGGACACGGACACGGACACGGACACAGACACGAACACAGACAAAAAAATGTATATACAACTCAAACGTAAACGGACAATTGTGGTATCAGTTTTCAATTTTTAAAGAAATCGAAAGTTTACAATAAATACATTCAATTCAATTCAATATTTTATTCAGAATAAACATACAATATGTTGTACACAACAAATCTAAATATCTTTTATAACCATATGTTCATAGCCATAAGTTCAATACTCTATTTGACTCCACAACTGTCGTCCAAGTTTGTATAAAACTATCAATAATTTTTTCGCGAAAAAGCAAATATCAGTCTTGATAATGTTGTTCTTTGTTTTATATTTCTAGCGCAGTTAAGGTGATATTCATTTTCGAAACAGCATTTAAATGAACAATACGTGTCAAGTTTACTAGAATTATTTAGCTCAGACAACCAGATCCGGATATGTTGATCGAACACTCCTTGCTTTATGGTATTGAATATTTGTAACGTTTTCATTATACCATAGATGAGCAACTCTTAAATTTTCAAAAATATTTTTAACACCTTTGTTCAGTTCTTTGTATGATTGAAAAACATCCGTCATATTGAATAACGTTTTACACAAGAATTTGGAGATTTTATTATTTTTAGGCAGTATGTTAGTATACGGATTTGTCGAATTACCAACATAGGGAACCGTATTTTGACATATTTACGGCTTATTGTCTAACAGATAAAACTTGTTTTACAAACTTAATGTGAATGCGCTCAATATCATGGGATTTAAGGAAGCTCCATATCTCGACATCATAATTTGATATTGGTAAATAGCTTGTGTTTTTCAATTACGCCTAGAGGTACATCATCAAATAACGCGTTTAGAGAAAACAAGGTTTCCATAACCTGTTTCGCGACAGTTTCTTTTGGGATTAATAAAAACAACGATTTCGTTAGTGTGACACGTAAATGTGTAAAATCTTTTACAACGTACAATATGTGAGTATCACAATTAACGTCAAAATGATCAAATATGTTACTTTTTTTTGAAAAGCATAACAACAATTATTTTCTATGTAAACAGTAACACTTCAACATTTGCAATAATCGTGTAATTTACTGACGTTTCAGGCTATCTTATTTATATGAGAATAAAACCGTATCATCTACAAATAACAGCAAAAATAGCTTTACTCCGTCTAGAGTAAACAGCATTTAATGTATCATCATTTATATACACATGTCATTTATGTTAAAGAATAAAAACACAAAGGAGACAGTGTTTCACCCTGTTTCACACCAGAATAGCCTTCGAATTAGTCTGTATTTTACCATTAACTCTTACACAATATTTAACACTGTTTTATATATATATATATATATATATATATATATATATATATATTCTTAGGTATATTATTTATTTTAGAAGAACATCCGTACACTAATAATTTAAACCAAATACCATTTATATATACAACATCAAATACCTTACAGAAATCAATAAAGGAACAATACAGTTTCTTTTCGCATTGTCTATGATAGAATTCAATACAAAAATACAATTAACAGTGCTCCAAACAACCAAACTGGCATAAAAATTCGATTATAAATTATATTCTTCCGCCCGTTACCTTTAAGTTTATCTGATAAGGTTATTTTTTTTTTTTAGATATTTTGTGTATTGGCCAGATACATTAAACCTGGTCTCCTTTAGATTTGTTCGTCTGAGTGAATCCTTAATGGTCATCTTAGATTCGTAACTTGGCCACTATAACGCACCTAAACGCTGATGCATGGTCATTTGATCAGACCCAGCGTCGGTGAATCTTGAAGTCGATCCCCTATCAGGATATTTTGTTGTGTCTTTGAACGAGGCATTTTATCCACATTTACTTCGTTTTGGTTCAATGAAACCTGGACGACACCTGTATGGACTTGAATGTGTATGGATTAAAAGTACTTGAACGTAAGCTTAAACATCGATGTAGAGTAGTAAGTTCGAAATGTTAAAAACAATAATTATGATGCTATAATGCAACAATACATGTCACTAACGATAACGATCACTAAAATTTATTATATCGATGAGGATAACGATAATAATAATAACCATAAATATAACGATAATTAATACGATAACTAAAATTTATAATAACGATGAGGATAACGATATTACTAACGATAAATATAACGATAATTAATACAATAACTAAAATTTACTATAACGATAAAGATAACGATAACGATATAGAGAATACCATGTTAGTGTCTCATATTATCAGCTTTACCAGATGAGGCTTAGAAAAAAAACAAGACGAGACTTTGCCGAGTCTTTGTCTTTTTTTTCGTACCGAACCTGATGAAGTTGATAATATTAGACAGTAACATGGTATTCTCTTTATCATGTCAATATTTCTGATTCGTCTTTTTTATGAAATTAAAATTTAGCCACAAACTTTTGTTATTTCCTGTAGATATTCTGTCAAACTCTATATTTATACATAATGACGTCATTTCCTGATAAACCTTGACGTGATAAAATGATAACAATAACGAATTAAATAACTATAACGAAAACGAATATGATAACTAGAATAGCATATAACGATAAAATACCAAAAATGATAACAAACACTAATGACTTCACTGATACTGATAAAGGTTACTATAACACAGACGATAACGATTACGATTACCATAACGATTACGATTACGCTAACGATAACGATTACGATAACAAGACCACTTACTATAAGTGTAGTAACATTTATGGTATTTACAAGTCATATGTGTATTTCATTCTATATATTTAACTCATTTTCTATTCTTTAATAGATATGTAAAATATGTTCTTAGAAAAGTAAATTAAGTCTTATATTTTAGGACACTCCCAGATGTCCGTGCAATAGAAGATAATAATTCAATGTCTCTTTTACTAACACGTCATATGGGAAATATATTATTGTTTTGTTTGAGAGCAATTTGCTATGCGGAATTAATTGAAACAGTCGTTAGACCAATTTCTAAAAATGCAACATGTTGGCTATTCCATCATCGTCAACTATATGTAAAATAATGGTGTACAGCTTGGAATGTTTCCAACAACAAAGAAAACGAGTTCCCGGGATCTCGCCTCTAATTTCGTGCAAATAAATGCTCTTCAGGTTGAATCATAAAAATGAACATTGACATAATGATATAATGACTGGTTACGTCATGGTAGTTCATCATGAAAAACAATAGGACCTAAAGTCATCAATAGTTTGAGTATGAGGTTCGAACTTAGACTTAACTATACATTTATGTTTACAGGATTTGTAAAAAAATACGATTTTGAGTTCAAATTTTCTATAATAATAATAATAATAATAATAATAATAATAATAATAATAATAAAACTATATTATAATAATGATGATAATAATAATAATAATAATCATGAATAATAATAACAATAATAATAATAACTGCACATAATACGATCCACTTTATTTTAAAGCAACATTTTATGTACATATGGAACGGTCCTCCTTGGACAAGTGGTCAAAGGTGCAGTCTCCAGAACACTTACCTTTCACTGCTGAGGTCGTAGGTTCGAGTTCCGCGCGGACTAAATACTTTATGTGAGAAAGTTTGCTAGTTGATTGAGAAAGGACCGTGCTCATATTCATTCTGAAGTCTTCCTCCATCAGTAAAACTGTAGAATATACCATAATTTGATTATTATATAACCCGAAATGTCTTGAAAATGGCGTTAACCTCATTCTAAATTGTACATATAGAACAACAAGTAGGCGTTTTTCATGTAATTTACATATGCGAATTCAAATTAAGATTATTACATAATCAAACCTTCGGCGGTATCTTTTATAAACGCATTTGATTCTCTTTTTTTTATAATTAAAACATTATCTATTTAAGCGTGTTGCTCGTTTAAAACGAGGTCGGCAATAATTCTAAAGGTGTTAAATTTCAAAGATGAATCATCGAAAATAACGTAAACCCGACTAAGGGCCAAAGCTCACACTTGACCCTCCGGCTTTCATTTGCACTAACACGATTAACTATGGCCCCGTGCCATTGCAACGTGACAAGTGTCTACTAGAGGTAGATTTCAATATGTTACAATATGTGAAAAAGACAATATCATTACACGTCATAAAGTCTGTCGTTAATATATCTACCGCCAATTATGACACGTTTTACCTTAAAGGGAAAGCAATAATCTCTACCTAGTAGACAGCACCGCAGCATCAAGTCAGTCGAGGGGCCCCGCACCAAGCGGGTCACCTTACCCACTTCCCAGTGTAGGTCTTTGTTAAATATAAGGAAGTTGTAAGAAAAACGTTTTTGCTATCTCAAGGCGTGCACTCTTTTGCTCCTAGTTAAATATAAAAAACTTATTTTAGCCAAATTGCGGATAAAGCTCAGATAATATGGGAATCGTTTTTTTAGGTAGAACCAATAATGAGTTCGAACCAGGGATGTTTTAAGATAAATATTACATTCTTAAGAGGTGACATTCATTTAATCAATATGTGTTCATTTCTCAGGTTGACATATTAACGCTATATTTCTATTTTTTGAAAAAAAGATTTACGCCATTTGTTAGCAAATTGTAGTTTATACAAAGCATCCTGTTTGTGTTTGCAGTGGAAAACCACAGAATGAATCTGAGCAGAACTACAATCATTCTACAAGTAACGGTTAAAATTTGTTCACAAAAAGTTTTAGGACCGAACTATGCTCGAACCCGTGACCCACTGGTGATATGTGTTTAATTTTTAGAGTCTAATCTTTAGACCGTTTGATCGCGAAACACCTCGTTATAAATATTTATAATCATGTTTGTTTGTATTTGTTAACTTTCCTGCTTTCACATCCGTATTTCGTTACCCTTGTTACGTACAAATGTCCACTCAGGCAACAGAGTTGTATGGCACCGTCCCAGACTAAATTATTGTGCATTTTAACACTCTCTCTCCAATAAGTACTTGGCCTTAAAATGAGTTTTGAGGAGAGAAAAAAATGTAATATTCATTTTCCCGCGAAATAAATCACACTTAAGATGGCCACGATGACAAATGACGAGCAAAGTAGTTCGACGCTACAATCTCATTTCCGACAATTTACCGTCAAGTAAATTACTCCTCATTTTGTCTCCCGTCCTGTATTCTGCCAAGTTATTTCGCAATATAAATTATTATACCTAGCGATGAATTGGAGTAACGATATTTGAATTGGGTTTTAAGGTGCACTCGAAAAATAAGCATACAAGTTGCTGACATTATAATGACGACAATTGGCGACACGGGCAGAACTTTGTACCGAGTGCCATCAGTTAGAAGTCTTAGCAGTGCTATATTCGTTTTTCTTCTGTCGATATTAAATGCGTAACTCTTCAATATATGAGGATGAGGATGTTATGTTACTGAATATATACTGAAGTATAGTACCTAATTGGGGATGACCTCCACCCCAATTGACCTATGACGAGGAAGTATAATCTTCTATGTAAAAAAATCCCCCAATATGAAACCAAAAAAATTACCACAAATGCGAAACCAAATAGATGTTACATGAAATGTTAACTGATTTTTTATAACAAAACAAAGAATATAATAAATAAGATCTTTATAAAATAAGTGCGTAGTATTAAAAGTAGAAATGAACGTGCAAAGTAATTGAACGCTAATGGTTCCTGTAAACTTTGTTCGTGGCATGCCTCCGGTAAGTTCATATCTCATGAATGTTCAAGAAACGAAGGTCGTTCCTTATATTGATAACATTGATGCTTCCAGTCTTACAAACATGCCCTCTTTATCAATTATCCAGCATCTCATATTGACAATCTTTGTGTTGAAGCCGGTTAATTAAACAAAAACGTTCATGCCTACTTTGTGTCCCCGCTTCTGTAACACTTTTATTGAATTTCCGTGATGGAAACGGGAATAAGATTCATCGTAACCGATTGCAATGTCTCGGTTACACTGTTTTTATCATTATGTATCCGAAGATAAAAACGACAGTTTTCGTGTTCATCTGATATGAACGACGCAATTTTATACAGCAGGTTCAACGAATTAGTTCATGTATACATTGCTCTTTTATTCTCATTCTCAATTCGTACAATAATTATGAAATTACTTGATTTGATATAACAGGAATTCCAGATTACAAATATAATGATTAAAACTACCGACTTATATTTGAAGACATCAAATATACTGAACATTCCGTCCAGACGGTATTTAATTATTAAAACCAATGGCTCGCATCTGTCAGTTTTTCCAGACAGTCAATATACACGTTCCAGAGTTATACCATATTGCATATACTGACCATGGGACTGATTTTCGTACAATCCAAAAGAAGAACTCCAGCTAACAAACAAATACTGTTGGAATGTATGAGACTGAAATTTTTGATAAATAAATTTAAGCAATTTGATATTTCCAGATGGTAAACAATTTATAAAGATTAACATCTTTCCAGAAGATAGTCTTGACCATATGCGACGCTTGCTTTTCTAAAAAACAAACATCTTGACATGTTGTGCAGAGCAGAAGAAACGTTTGTTTTTGGAAGTAAGATCTGATTGGCTGTAACAAACACACCTCTGCAAGGGTAATGTTATAATAAAATAAAAAAAACAACATTTATTCGGACGGAAATTATGGCATTTATCTTTTACAAGATCTTTGTTATAAGAAATGTCTAATAATATAAAAATAATGAATACAAAAATAAACATCCAACCGATATTCTTTTGAAATACTCCGGAAATATCCGAGGTAGTCCGATTATTAGAATCAACCAATCAAAAACGTTATTCAATTTTCGCTTAATAAACAAGATTTTTATTCTAACTATCTAACACAGATATATTCATCTATAATGCTTATATATATAATTACAACTACAACCTATTTAATGTTAACGTTATAAACTGAGTGAGGGACAGGCAAAACATGATCAAGTACGATGCTATATTACGTCAGTCCGCACAACCTGAATATCCAAACAAATTCAAGGTAAGAGAAGCAATGATCATCTGCGCCGGTCATAACAGTTAACAAAAATAAAGCAGTTAAAAAAATATCATGTAACATTATACGATTTAACAAGACCATATCAAGATATGGCGGTAAATGGTATCATGTATCATTATGCGATTTAACACGGTCATATCTGGATATGGTAGTAAATGGTATCATGTATTATTTTGCAGTTTAACTAGGCCATATCTGGATATGACAGTAAATGGTATCATGTTACATAATGCGGTTTAACTAGACCATATCGAGATATGGTTGTAAAAGAGATCATGTAATAGTATGCGGTTTAACAAAGTCATATCGAGATATGGCAGTAAATGGTATCATGTAACATTATACTATTTAACAAGGCCATATCAAGATATGGTTGTAAATGGTTTCATGTTACATTATGGAATTTAACAATGTCATATCGAGATATGGCAGTAAATGGTATCCTGTATTATTATGCAGTTTAAGATATGGAAGTAAATAAGTAAATGTGTAATTTAACCTTTAGAAATCGATCCCATATGAATAAATAAACCAGATGATAAGAAACATTGGGTAAGAGACCCAGACTCATGCTTGATTCGCTGTTTAGAAGTGGACTTCCGGTAATTAGTAATCTGCGTTTCGTTTGCACAAGTAAGGAATGTAAGTTATGTCTGTAGTTGGGAATACACCGCCACTTCCAGTAGTAATAATTATACAGCACTCGGTCTGTTTTGTGTTATGTGCAAGTGTGTGGCATCAAACACATTAATAATAGTTTTAACAATTTGTAGCATACTTATTTAAATATCATTTGCTATATCATTTTTAATGTTTGTTTCTACAAAATAGATTTTTTAATGTGGTATAATGGCTGAAACATAGGCAGAATAATCTACTTGAAATAAAAGTTTAACTGTTATCTAACTTCCCAATTTACATAAAATCAATAAATATAATGTACTTTCCATATCTAAACCATTTCTAGATGTGTCCCTTTGGTATAATATTACCATTATTGTAAACATAATTGTTGTTATTTTATATTCTTTTGTTGTTATTGTTATTATTATCATTATCAACATACCATTATTATTATTCTATTATTATTATTATTCATTATTATTATCATCATCATCATCATCATCAGCAGCAGCAGCATTATTTTTTGTTAGTATCGTTATCGGTGTGATTATTATAGTTATTATAATCCATTTATCTTTATTACTAATATTATTGCACTATTAATATTATCATTATTATTAATTATTACTATCACTATTATGATTTTAATTATTTTGATTACTGTTACTCTTATTGTTATTAGTATTATCATTATCATCGAAGGACGTTCGTTGTTGATGCTGCTGGTGATGTTATTGTTATTGTTATTGATGTTGCTGTTTTTTTGGTGTACGATAACTGTCAATGCAGAGTAAAACGCTGTCCAACACGAGATCTGGAGTGTATGATATCCTTGTCACCATTTCTCACAACTGTTCTTTTGTTAAAAAATTCTTCTTATTTTCTCACAAAGCCAAGCAAAAGCTAATAACGATTATACAGCCCTAGACCGTCATCACATTAATTACTGATAAACTAATACGCCTTTCTGCAAACTGCGTGCCAAAGCCTCACAGGACCTCAATATTAAATCTAAAGACAATATTTGTGAATAAACGTCATGAAACTATCCCCATTTGATAAAACATTCATTTTCCATTAATTAGCAAATTGCCTCTAACATAATAAAAACGGGTAGAGGATCTATTCTATCTGACCTAACTTAATAATGGCCTCTTAAGACATATGGCTGAAGACAGCGTTTATTCTCCACAGACCATCCGCAGCCGCGTTATCTCGAGTTTGTTTTATTTTAACTAGTTAGAATTCTCTCCCTTGGATCGATTGGCGGCTCCGATAAAAGCATTTGGCGAAAATGGTATAAATGTCCATCAGCAAAAACACTTAGGGTTAAAACGATAAAAGTTTATGTTATATGTCTTATTTATAGGCAATTTAACACTTTTCATTAAGGAAAATTTATCTTTCTCGGGACAAACCCCCTGCAAATACTTTTTAGTAGATTGGTAGTTATGAAACTTTTATTAGAACCAATCTACGTTAGCGCGTCTCGGTGATACAGACGCTCTCTCAGGAGCTTGATAGAATTTAAGACGGGAGAAATGGTCGAGAAGCAATCAAAAACCTGTCAGAAAGCAATCAAAGAACGCTTTGTCCGTCTATGAAACCGAAACGTATTTATCAGCATCATCGGAGCAACATAATTATGCAGGGTATGATTTCCATACCATGTCCACCACCGCTCGGGAACGTAACACTTGGTCCGCAGTATACACATTTCATCACTACCCCGGGCTCAGATATCAAATTTGACACTTCATATAAACACATAAACACACTCAAAATCTTTCAAATGGAAAAATGTCTGTGCGATATGTAAAAGTCAGTTCACGATCCCGTTTCATCATAAAATTAAAAGAAAGAATACGAAAAGTATGTAGATGTTCCGAAAAATACAAAAAAGTAGCATATTTAAAATATTTCTTTACACTTTAAACAATTTTGTTTAGAGTAAATATATTGACTTGTGCATGTTAAATCGTTAAATGAACTAAATCATTATTTATATCATTGTTGTTGTTGCTTTTGGTTGTTGTTGCTGTTATTGTTGCTGTTACTGTTGTTATTGATGTTGATGTTGATAATTCGTCATCGCCATCATTATCACTACTCATCACCATTCATACCCAAACAAGCATATGTTTTAACCACGCACGGACAGAATGCTCTGATCAAAATTACATAACTTGTCCCCCTACACCAACATCATTCGAGCAAATTCGAGCGTGATATGTCTAAGTTGTAAGAACTTGTTTCACAATCGAAGTAAAATAAATAAGTTTAAACTAAACTTAAAACTAAACTACCCAACATCCAACATCTCAGGTCTTCTCTTTAACAGTAAAAGACATTGTCAACGCTAGTTCACAAATGAGAGAGAGAGAGAGAGAGAGAGAGAGAGAGAGAAAGAGAGAGAGAGAGAGAGAGAGAGAGAGAGAGAGAGAGAGAGAGAGAGAGAGAGAGAGAGAGAGAGAGAAGAAAAACTGTCAATACAGACAATTTAATGTCGATCCGTAAACGTATTTCCAAACGCATGCGCGACACAGGACGATGCACGCGTCGCGCACGTGCGTTTCTCATTATGTCTAATTCGAGCAATCGAGTTAGGACCAACATCCTATTAAATGCGGGTTTTGTAACCACATACTTCTATCTAAAACGCAAATTATATATTAAACATATTTTTCAATTAAATTCCAACTGAGTCCCAGCTGATCTTGTCCAAAATGATATCTACATTAAAGCGTAAATTGGTTGAATGACGTAATTGTTAGGGTATTAATGATTTTTAAATGTATTGAAGTGGTCTAACTCGGAGACATCTAATTGGTACAAAATATACTTATAACTGTCTTTATTGAAATTAGTATACGAAATTAATAATTAAATACCCCCTGGGTGCTTTAGGCATAAGTCATACTTAGCAAAATAATCTCTGGCGATTATTAAAATAAAATATAATCTGCTTTCAGCTTTTATGTATGTGTTTATGCTATTTATCTATAATTCTATATAAATTTTCTCCGTCTTAAAAGTTAACTGTATAAATCATAGCACTTAAGCACAGTAGTAAGTACCGTAGAAAAGATTACGAATCGATTTTCGGAAGCTTTTCTCTATTAAGAATTCATTTAAAATAACGGTTTTCTTTAGATCTACGACAATTTTTTGACATTTTACGGAAATTCTTAGCAAAGTGATTATGTGCAGATATACATATTTCTTAGCGTGATTTGTCAAAGCTGTAAAAGCTTGTTTTACAATCGATGTAAAATAAATAAACACTGAACCCATTGGCAAAAATGGGTAAGTTAATGCAGGATATGACTCGGGATATCACGTGACAACTTTGGCATAGCCAAAAATATTGTTTAAACAGATAACCTCTGGAACAATCAGCAGAATAAAAACACGACTGATACATGCAGTTTGATATTTGAGTTTCGTTTTTCGTTTTTCGATATTGAACATGAAACATATCTTTATCCTTACCTTTGGGACCTCCAGTATTAAAGAGCTTCATGCTTAAAAATTAAAATACAAAAAAGAAAAGAAAAGAATACTATCAAATTAACCCCTAACTGTTTAATTAAAACTAAATAGTTTTATAATATATTACATATATAATATAAGCATTTATATGTTAGTATAAAGAGGTAAATTTATTTTTCCATATAAAAATGATAACATATAGTTATATGTAATACTGACTTGTATAGTATAAGAAATCTTTAAACAATTCCCAAACGGACGAGAGAAAAAAAAAGATAAATATATGTAAATAAATCACCTATATTTAAATTATATTTCATAATAACAGTGTCTGTAAAAACAACATTCGATCGTCTAAGACAGACAGCAGACGAGGTCTATATGTAGCAGATCAGTTTGCATATACAATAATTCGTACTTCCACGTTTATAGACAGCAATTACGCTGGTATCAATATCCAAGATCACTCTATTAAACATAATCATTTCTCTACGTTCATTACCCGTTTGGGAGAGCAATTTTATTTTGCCTTGTTACATCTCGAGACCAGGCATTGAAAGTTAACAGTGAAAATAGAGGTAGTTAATTATCGCTCATCATGTTGGTCGGTTAAAGGGCAACTCTGAACCGGCTTTGCTGGTTCAGATAAAAAAGAAGGGGAAAAAACATGGAGTGTGTGGTGACAGAGCATCGAACCGAGGTTCGGAATTTCGTGGGTTCGATCCTCCCAAACGGTTAGGTGTGGTGTCCTTGAACAAGATACTTTTTCAACAGTATGCTCAGTACTGGTTCTACCCACGAAGACTTCGAGCGTGATTTGTATAAGTTGTAATAACTTGTTTCACAATCGAAGTAAAATAAATATGTTTAAACTAAACTAAAAATACGTAACTAACAGATTGAGCCTATCACGTGATTTCTAATATGTGTTTGTTTGATTATTTAGCGTCATGCTTATGCCACCGAGGGCTAACAGACGATCAGTTAACTAAACCATTTGTTCCTGGGACCCTGGACGGTTAACCAGTACTCGAGCACACCAATCTCCGTAAATAACTGAACACTTTCCCACTTTGAATCAGCGATGAGAAACGAATGGCAATAGAAGCTGTGTCATGGCTGAGCGGGGATTTGAACTCGCGACCCCTGAATTAATAAGCGGACGCGCTACCGACATAGATAACCCGGCCCGGTGAATTATACTCAATGATGATATTCATTTACATAAATATTTCTTTCTTCTACTTTTAAATATGTTTAATGCTATTATGTGCGCACAAAATGACCTATGTATGTGTCGACGTGCCGTAAAACACCATTCATTCATTCATTCATTCATTCATTCATTCATTCATTCATTCATTCATTCATTCATTTAATGCTATTAATTGAAACATAAACGGTAATATGACAATTTTGATTGCATGTGGTACCATAATATGCACAACCTTATCTTGTGTGAGAATAACAATTAACCTGGAATCAATGTTAAATCAGATATGCTTATCCAAACACGGAATTATAAACGAATGTTCGAATAAAAGAAAGAACTGACGAACGAACTGAGGACGAAACAAACAAACGAACAAACGAACAAGGGATTAAATAAAATAAAGTCTAGTTGTGTTACTCCCGCAATCACAATGAAATACCTCAAGCGTAGATAATTAATTAACAAATGCGTTAAAACAAGCTTCCCCTTTAATTCTGTTGTCTTCTTTATTTGCCCCTATTGACCCTGGTTGCCGCTTAACTGCCTTGGAAAGATGAAGAAGAAATTTAAATTATGATTTATCGCTTAGTTAGCGCTGCATTTTGCAAGACGAGCGATTAAATACGGAGCAAACGATATTGATTAGGCTCTGACTAGCATCGTACAATTTCCTGAAATTGTTTAAATCGTCCCAGGGGTGACTCGAATCATTGTAGAACAAATTAAAATGAACAAGTTCTATCTAACCCTTGTTGGCCGTTTTGCATGGCTCCCGTGTTCGCTGACTATTGAAATACGACTTTAATTTGGCCTTTTCACGCAAGGGCTGACTTCTATCGCTTTTAATGGGTGTTTAGAGAGTGGAACCTTTAACTTCTGTTTTAAATAGGGGGGAATATAATTATTCCATTGTGCAATTTTTAAAGGGGCGGTAAGAGGCGGACCTTTTCAAAATTCTAACACAGACAGTTTAGTATGGTTTGAGATGTGCAGTCAGTACCATCTATAGCGCTCTAAAATGTATAGATACAGACATGCTAAACACTTAAATGACTTAAGAAACGACATATTCCCGTTTAATGGCCCCTTTTAACCTTTAAAAGGTAGAAGGAATTTGCTGAACATCCTAAATTTCAAACTTAGAAATGTAGTTTAGCATGGCAGATAGAATAATGATGAGAGCTTATTTGATCTAATTTTTATATTTGGTGTCCCTACATGCTTGCACATTTTGGCTTAAATAGTGGTCTCTAAATGTTTTTTTCAAAATTGATTCTTAAGTTCAAGTCTAATGATATTCTTAAGAATACCACCCCATGTTTGAGATCTCGTTGCCGCAGGGTGAATGTGCTGTATAAAACCTAATCAGTATTGAAATAATTTTCATAATTAATGATAAACGTTGCTTCTGCTAGATATTTAATATAACTGCATGGTGCATAAGATATAGCAACACTATATATTAATAAACTTTTCATAAAATGTATTTGTGTAAGATATCGACTTTAGATTATCATTAAAGATATAGCTAAACTCAGCACTAAGTTTCATAAAGTGACGGTATAATGATTCTTGCGCTAAAGAAATTAAATGTATGTGATACTAAATTGGTTTGCCTCTCCTTAACATTTTTTTTGAAAAATGTCTATTGTAACACAATTCTGTATAAAGATGAGAAGAATATTTTCATAAATTCTACCAAGTTTGGTTGATATTTGACTTATTTGATCTTATATGAGAAGGTTAGAACATTTTCAAAATTCTACCCAGTTCGGTTGATATTGGGTAATCTTATATGAAAAGGTTAGAACAGTTTCAAAATTCTACCCATTTCGGTTGATATTGGATTATTTTATATGAGAAGGCTAGAACAGTTTCATGAATTATACCCAGTTCGGTTGATATTGGATTATTTTATATGAGAAGGTTAGAACCGTTTCATAAATTCTACCCAGTTCAGTTGATATTGGATTATTTTATATGAGAAGGTTAGAACAGTTTCATGAATTCTACCCAGTTCGGTTGATATTTGATTATTTTATATGAGAAGGCTAGAACAGTTTCATGAATTTTACCAAGTTTAGTTAATACTGGATTTTCTTGTATGAGAAGGTCAGAACAGTTTCATGAATTCTACCAAGTTTGGTTGATATTAGATAATCTTATATTAGGTTAAAATAGTTTCATTAATTCTACAAAGTTAAGTTGGTATTGGATTATCTTATATGAGAAGTTCGGAACAGTTTCATCAATTCTACCAAGTTCATTTGATATACGATTATCTTATATGAGAAGGTCAGAACAGTTTCATAAATTCTACCAAATGTGGTTGATATTGGATTATCTTATATGAGAAGGTCAGAACAGTTTCATAAATTCTACAAAATTTGGTTGATATTGGATGGTCTTGTATGATGTATGACAACAGGGTGATTGATACCTTGTGATATACTAAAATCATTGATCGGTGTCATTTAAACATTTAAAATTGTGAAAAAAAAACAATTTGGTCAAACCTTGTTTTTCCCTAAGCATATTTTCAAAAACATATGGCTATCAATATGTAAATATGTACAAGGAGTAATGCTCTAAATGAGATACTATTTGTTGTTCGTTGTTGTGTTATGTTGTGTTGTGTTGTTATTGGGTTGTTGTGTGTTTGCACAATGCAAAACTACTAGTTATGGAGTCTATCTAAGAACCTGATATCTCCCAAATCAGGTCTCTTAACCACGAATGAAAAAAGCAGAGAATTATATGCCTGTCCCACAATTCATAGCAACTGAGTGCTTACTAAATTGTGATGTCATTCAAACTTTCCATGAAGCAACTGACCAATCAGCGTGCTCGTTACAATTGCTTTTTAATGGAACCACTCGTGAAACTTGTTTTACATGCTTCATGACCACACACACAGTAAACTTCATTCATTGTTCGAACTGTATATATTTATTATATCAGTGTGTATTTTACCCATGAATCTTTTGGCACGTTCAAAATTTCATAGTCAACTAACCATTAGTTTGATGTCCACCAGAGGGGTCGGAGAATGAATATTAAAACTGTCATTATAACGCAATTTACTTTTACCAAGTACTTACATTGAGGGGAAAAGCAACTCATTTAGATGTTATGAACGCTCGCATATTCACGCAAAAACTTGCAAAATCTCGTTTTCACATATCTGAACATCGATTCATGTCAGAAATACAAATTAAAATTCTTTCTTTGCACAATCAAATTCTCTACAAAACGCGACCATTCCTGACAAATTGTGTTTAAAATTGTTGAAGTTCTAGTGATTACAAAAGTTGTATACTGCAACAAAAAATCAAGGAAATTACTTCAAACTGCAATATTTAAAAATCAAGATCATTTTGCGTTTTAAAACAGTATAAAACATCTAAGGTTACATAAACCTGACATTTTATGTAAAAGAAATTATTTGCCTATGAAATTTGAATAATTCATTTGCTAAATTATTAATTCTTCGCATGCTATTTTATAAATATTAATGAGAGGGATGCAAGTTTTATATCCTTCTACATAAGTCCTTGCATTTACACATGTGACGAGTTTACTGATTTGTATTAAGCATCAACCCGTTTCCAATTGGGCTGCATTGGCGAAGTACTTGGACTAGTTCGCATAATACCGAAGGATGACGGATCTGGTCGCGAATGCACGATTCCCATCAGTGCATGCATAATTGAAATCGGAAATAATTATAATGGTGTGACACCATTGTCCTTATTTTAATACTCATTTTGTGCTTTGAATGGCATTATTAGTGTACTCGGAACCCTTTTGAAAGCACTATGTCATGTTTGAATCGTGAACTTGTAAATTAGGATATAACTACTGTAACATTATTTCTGAAGTCTATTTTCACTTTTTTAACAGAATACACACTTAATTATACAGTATATTAATATTAGATAAAACATGAACCCCACAGTGTTAATGATAATGAGAGATCAACAAACAAACTGTACTTTTCACTTCTTTAATTAGTGTCTTTCTTTGCAGGACAAGCCTTTTAAAATGTTTTATTCACTATACACGTTACGGAAAAACAGAACGATCTAAATCAAGAACAAAACTGACGTTAAAGACAGATTGATATCATAGGTCTAGTAAAGCGTTTGGCCGATCACTAAAACAACCACGTCACAGTAGAACGTTTCGATCCCAAAAAAACTCTTGTATATCATGATAGTGACATTCCCCTATTTGCATTCATAACCTTTTCTGGCTACAGTTTAATTTAGAAATCATTTATCACTTTATTTGTCGAGAAACGCTGAAAAAAAGGCGAAACAGCCCCCATCCCTGGAGTCCAGTTGAGACATTTTTCGCAAGTTAATTTTTACTGATTGACGAAGTAAGGGTGCTGCTCAAGTATGCTAAATTCAATTTTTCAATTCAAGACGGACCCCAAATTTCCTTAATCATTTATGAAGTAATTCTTTCAAATTTTCATTGTTTCTCATCTCATTTTATCGATTGTTTTGAATAGCGGAGGTAGTCAAAAATCATTATCATACATACTTGACTTTTTGTGAATAATACAATGATATAATAATATACATGTAACCATGGGTTTAATGAACAAATCCATTTATATAGCTAATGCTACAACTACTACTACTAGTTCTACTACTATTGCTACTACTTCTGTTACTACTACTACTACTACTGCTGCTACTACTACTACTACTACTACTACAACTACTAATACTACTACAACTACTACTACTGCTACAACTACAACTTCTACTTCAAATAATAATAATAATGATAATAATATTACTACTACTTCTACTACTCTTCTACTGCTGCTACTGCTGCTGCTGATGATGAAGCTGATGTTTTATTACTAATACTACTTTTTACTACTACTACTACTACTACTACTACTACTACTACTACTACTACTACTACTACTACTACTACTACTATTTATACTTCTTCTACTAGTACCATTGCTGTTGTTTCTGCTACTACTACTACTACTACTACTACTACTACTACTACTACTTTTTAAAAACAACTACTAGTACCATTGCTGCTGCTTCTACTACTACTACTACTACTACTACTACTACTACTACTACTACTACTACTACTACTACTGTTACTACTTCTACTACTACTACTACTACTACTACTACTACTACTACTACTACTACTACTACTACTACTACTACTACTACTACTACTACTACTACTACTACTACTACTACTACTACTACTACTACTACTACTACTACTACTACTACTACTACTACTACTACTACTACTACTACTACTACTACTACTACTACTACTACTACTACTACTACTACTACTACTACTACTACTACTACAACTACTACTACTATTACTACTACTTCTACTTCTGCTACTACTACTACTACTACTACTACTACTACTACTACTTCTTTATTATCATATATATTCTATATTATTATTATTATTATTATTATTATTATTATTATTATTATTATCATCATCATTATTAGCATTATTATTATTAAAATCCCTAACCTACATCATGATTCAATTTTAATGTTGAAATATAGCAATTTCCCTATAAGGGCATGTTTAAAAAACTGAATTCATTATGAAATAAAAAAATAGTACTCTAAAATAGCACAACACGTAGACAATGTACACACTAAACAAAGACACACTAGACAAAACAAAGGCATTTTCTAAGAAAACATTTATCAACTTAAAATTAACAACGCATTTGCTACATAATTTTATAGGATTTTAACGGATGCGTGTGTTTACAATCATTTATTGAGGACTTTTTTGAAAGAAAAATAAAAGGTGCCACTAGTCAACCCACCAGTTATCGTGCAGTTTTATGTGCGTATATATTACTTCTGTGGAAAAAATACTTAAAAAACGTTAAACTTTCTATATGGATTTTTTGCTGTTGACGATGGAGATTTCATTGCGTCATTATGTTGTTGCTGTTGACGATGGAGATTTTCATTGCTTCTCTTAATGTTGTCTTTGGTGCTGTTGTTGATGCTACTTATGTTGATATCCGTGATAATGATACTGTTGCCGATTTAACTAATGTTGTTGCTGTTGACGATGGAGATTTCATTGTGTCTCTTGCTGTTGTTGCTGGTGCTGTTGTTGATGCTACTTGTTTTGATATCCGTTATAATGATACTATTGCCGATTTCAATAATGCTGTTGCTGTTGACTACGGATATTTCATTGCTTCTCTTAATGTTGTTGCTGATGCTGTTGTTGATGCTACTTATGTTGATATCCATTATAATGATAATATTGTCGAGTTCAGTAATGTTGTTGCTGTTGACGACAAAGATTTCATTGCACCTCTTGCTGTTGTTGCTGGTGCTGTTGTTGATGTTACTTATGTTGATATCCGTTATACTGATAGTATTGCCGATTTGACTAATGTTGTTGCTGTTGACGATGGAGATTTCATTGCGTCTCTTGCTGTTGTTGATGTTGCTGTTGTTGATTCTACTTATGTTGATATCCGTTATACTGATATTATTGCCGATTTCACTAATGTTGTTGCCGTTGACGATGGAGATTCCATTGCGTCTCTTGCTATTGTTGCTGGTGCTGTTGTTGCTGTTGAAGATGGAGATTTCATTGCGTCATTATGTTGTTGCTGGTGCTGTTGTTGATGCTACTTATGTTGATATCCGTGATAATAGTACTGTTGCCGATTTAACTAATGTTGTTGCTGTTGACGATGGAGATTTCATTGTGTCTCTTGCTGTTGTTGTTGGTGCTGTTGCTGATGCTACTTGTTTTGATTTCCGATATAATGATACTATTGCCGATTTCAATAATGTTGTTGCTGTTGACGACGGATATTTCATTGCTTCTCTTAATGTTGTTGCTGGTGCTGTTGTTGATGCTACTTATGTTGATATCCGTTACAGTGAATCTGTTGTCGATTTCACTAATGTTGTTGCTGTGGAGATTTCATTGCGTCTCGTTCTGTTGGTTGCTGGTGCTGTTGATGATGCAACTTATGTTAATATTCGTTATACTGATATTATTGCCGATTTCACTAATGTTGTTGCTGTTGAAGATGGAGATTTTCATTGCGTCTCTTGCTGTTGTTGCTGTTGCTGTTGTTGATGCTACTTATGTTGATATCCGTGATACTGATACTGTTGCCGATTTCACTAATGTTGTTGCCGTTGACGATGGAGCTTTCATTGCGTATCTATCTTTTTGTGTTGGTGCTGTAGATGATGCTACTTATCTTAATATCCGTGATAATGATGCATTGCCGATTTCACTAATGTTGTTGCTGTTGACGATGGAGATTTCTTTGCGTCTCTTGCTGTTGTTGCTGATGCTGTTGTTGATGCTACTAATATTGATATCCGTTATACTGATATTATTGCCGATTTCACTAATGTTGTTGATGATGGAGATTTCATTACGTCTCTTGCTGTTGTTGCTGATGCTGTTGTTGATGCTACTTATGTTGATATCCATTATACTGATATTATTGCCGATTTCACTAATGTTGTTGCCGTTGACGATGGAGCTTTCATTGCGTATCTATCGTTTTGTGTTGGTGCTGTAGATGATGCTACTTATCATAATATCCGTGATAATGATACATTGCCGATTTCACTAATGTTGTTGCTGTTGACGATGGAGATTTCATTGCGTCTCTTGCTGTTGTTGCTGTTGCTGTTGTTGATGCTACTTATTTTGACATCCGTTATACTGATATTATTACCGAGTACACTAATGTTGTAGTTGTTGACGATGGAGATTTCATTGCGTCCCTTGCTATTGTTGCTGATGCTGTTGTTAATGCTACTTATGTTGATATCCGTTATACTGATATTATTGCCGATTTCACTAATGTTGTTGCTGTTGACGATGGAGATTTCATTGCGTCTCTTGCTGTTGTTGCTGATGCTTTGTTGATGCTACTTGTTTTGATATCCGTTATACTGAAATTATGGTCGATTTCACTAATGTTGTTGCTGTTGAAGATGGAGATTTCATTGCGTCATTATGTTGTTGCTGTTGTTGATGCTACTTATGATGATATCCGTTATACAGATATTATGGCCGATTTCACTTATGGTGTTGCTATTGATGATGAAAATTTCATTGCGTCTCTTGCTGTTGTTGCTGATGCTGTTGTTGATGCTACTTGTTTTGATATCCGTTATACTGAAATTATTGCCGATTTCACTAATGTTGTTGCTGTTGAAGATGGAGATTTCATTGTGTCATTATGTTGTTGCTGTTGCTGTTGCTGTTGTTGATGCTACTTATGTTGATATCCGTTATACAGATATTATGGCCGATTTCACTTATGGTGTTGCTATTGACGATGAAGATTTCATTGCGTCTCTTGCTGTTGTTGCTGATGCTGTTGTTGATGCTACTTGTTTTGATATCCGTTATACTGAAATTATGGCCGATTTCACTAATGTTGTTGCTGTTGAAGATGGAGATTTCATTGTGTCATTATGTTGTTGCTGTTGCTGTTGTTGATGCTACTTATGTTGATATCCGTTATACAGATATTATGGCCGATTTCACTAATGGTGTTGCTGTTAACGATGAAGATTTCATTACGTCTCTTGCTGTTGTTGCTGTTGCTGTTGTTGATGCTACTTGTTTTGATATCCGTTATACTGAAATTATGGCCGATTTCAATAATGTTGTTGCTGTTGAAGATGGAGATTTCATTGCGTCATTATGTTGTTGCTGTTGCTGTTGTTGATGCTACTTATGTTGATATCCGTTATACAGATATTATGGCCGATTTCACTAATGTTGTTGCTGTTAACGATGGAGATTTCATTGCGTCTCTTGCTGTTGTTGCTGTTGCTGTTGTTTATGCTACTTATGTTGATATCCGTGATAACGATACTATTGCCGATTTCAGTAATGTTGCTGCTGTTGACGATTGAGATTTCATTGCTTTTCTTGCAGATGTTGCTGGTCCTGCTGTCGATTCTAATTATGTTGATATTCTTTATATTGAAATCATTTGCATTTTCTTACTGTCACTATTGATTCTTCTGCTGCTAATGGATGAGTTGTTTATATCTTTATGTTGACATCACTGTTGCTTGTTTTACCACTACTTTTACTCTTTCTGCAGTTGTAAGCGCATTGATAATTGAACATTATTATTATTTTTTTTTTATTATTATTATTTTTTTTATTATTATCATTATCAATATTATTATTATTATTATTATTATTATTATTGTTATTATTATTATTATTATTATTATTATTATTATTATTATTATTATTATTATATTATTATTATTATTATTATTATTATTATTATTATTATTATTATTATTATTATTATAATAATGCGCATAAAACATGTTTTGCAGGATGGTGATACATACTGAGAAAATGTACATGTAGCTTCTGTGTATCCCGGCATCCCGGCATAATCAGCGATATAATTATACGCTCGGGGATCATCGATATACATAGTGTACATTCATTAAGCTAATTCAAAATGGCGTCTGTATTCCCCCTCAACGAATCAAATATTTCAAATGAATTAAAACGGAAATGTTACGACTTCTACTTGACAACCGATTTAAACTAAACGAGGTTTAATTTACAAGACTTCTATTATCAAAACCCCTGATGAAATCATTTAAAATTACTAGGTTTTTAAATTAGATTTTAGAGGAGCAATTTTCTAAAATTGAAGTTTTTGCTTTAGAAATGAGAAAATCTCAGTATGAAAATTAAAACAGATTTTTCCATAGAGACACGTTGAAAGTGCTCTATCATTTTCAAAACAGCTCTAAGATAGAGATTCCGTTCGGCATGTATTACGTTTAATATTTCTTACAATATAGTTGCGCGAGCTCTTCGCAGTTTTATGATATCTAATACAGCATGAATTCGACGTTTGATGTTCAAACAACACGTTTCATCCACGAGAAGAGCCCGCCATTAAGAACATAAAACCGCTTGTTCTAGTACATGTATTCAAATCAAATAGAAATTTTATATTATCTTTTTTTTTTTGAAAATAATGCAATTTACCGTCAATCCCTTCAATGTAAGAGGATTGCATTGTAATTTGATTAATTTGGTTACTGAATGTGAATGGGAAAAATGTTGTTAAATGGAAAATTTGATATAGCAAATAATACCAGTCCTACACGTAGTTATTTTTGTTTGTACTAATTTGGCTCAGCTCGCTTATATGGCTCTCGAGTCCTCTTAAGTCTTGTAGAACGGACACAACTTTTCCGATTTGGTCCGTGAAATAGCAATGTCGGGAAAGCTCCATTTGAGCACGTTGATTGGTCAGTTGCTTTAACTGAAAGTTTGAATGACGTCACAGTTTAGTAAGCGTTCAATTGCTGCGAGTTGTGGGACAAGCATAGAATTCCCTGCTTTTTCATTGGTGGTTAATAAACCTGATACGGAGGTTCTGGGACAATGTACATCATTTATATGAACGGCCCTCGGGCCCGCTTCCTCAGTAGAACAAATACCGGGTCAAGCTGTGAATCAAACCCACAATCTCCAGTGGAAACAGCAAACGCTCTATCTACTGTGTATAGTACTGACTTAGTGCAAAATGAAACTGTCACGGCGGTCTAGGAGATGCGTGTTTTCGTCACGGTTAACGACCATATTGGCTAGTCAATGGTTATTTATTTAAGCTCGATTGCGAAGAAAGCTCAAAGCTTATTTGCACTGCTCTCAAGTCCGCTTCAGACGTGAAACCAGTACAGAGTTTCTTTACAGGTAATGGGTCGAGCGGGGCCGAACTCGCAACCCAGGGGATGAGCGGGCAACATTCTATCCGCAACCTCTCCGTTTATCGATTACATAGTATTGAGGGAAAAAATTCGTATTTGTCATTTATAATTAGATTATTATATTACATATTATTTAACCAACTGGGTTCGAACCCAGAACCTTAACGATGAGAGATAAATGACATTGGGACGGCACATAAGACCACTCGACCTCTGAGGTCTCACATCCTTTATAATTACATACCTTATCAAATACATCAACTATTTTCTTTCAATTATCTTACATACTCGCTCAATTCAACGTTTAACCATTTCTATTTAATTAATGGACTGATAAGCAATAATATTTTCATAATTATATACCCAATCAAGGGATTAATTACTGCGGTGCGTAAACAGAGTAAATTTGAAGCCAATTTAACTTAAAATAGCTGCTGTGTATAGATTAAAAGTTAGATTTCGCATCAATAAAGATTAAAGCAGTTTAAAAGCAAAAACAATATTTGTGGAGTTATATGAGATTGTCTCAAGACCCCCACGGAGTTTCTTCGTTCATCTCAGCAAACGTTCCCAACACATAAACCGTGAAAATACAGTTATAGCGTATGCAGGGAATATAAATTGTGATAATTTGAAACAAGAATGGAAGCAAAAACATCTATGATTCAAAACCAGTTCAGTTTTTCGTGCTTTGAAATTCAGATTAATTAAACATATGAATAACTACTACAGCACACGTGTTTTGTTTTTCAGGGAGTTCAGTATTACACGCAAAAGTTCCTGACTTTACATGGACTAATACGTACTTCAGACATGGATATGATTAACATGCAATAAACATGTACTTGAGTTGTAAATGATTGGTATGTAATAAATTTGAAACGTTTGGATATAACATACAAGAAATACGTGCTTTAAAAGATATAATGTACATGGAATTATACGTTCCCGAGTTATAAACTTAACGTAAAAAAAAAACGAGTACCGTACTTGAGTTATAAACTTAAAACGAAATAAATAAGTACCGCACTTGAGTTGTGTATATTATATGAAATAAACAAGTACCATAAACAAGTACCGTACTTGAGTTATAGATTTAACATGAAATTAAAAAATAATGCATTTGGGTTATTGACTTAATACAAATAAACAAGTAAGGTACTTAAATTATATCCTTTATATGAAATAAACAAGTACCATTAACAAGTACCTTACTTTAGTTATAAACTTAACATGTAATTAACACGTACTCCACTTGAATTGTGTACTTTATATGAAATAAACATGTACTGTACTCGAGTTATAAAACTAACATGAAATAAACAAGTAACACACTTGGCCAATAGGCTAAATACGAAATAAACAAGTATCTACTTGAGTTATATACTGTATATGGAATAAACAAGTTCTGTAAACAAGTACCGTGCTTGAGTTATAAAATTAACATGTAATTAACACGTACCCCACTTGAATTTTGTACTTTATATGAAATAAACAAGTACCGTACCTGAGTTATAAAACTAACATGAAATAAACAAGTAAGGCATTTGGCTAATAGGCTTAATACGAAATAAACAAGTACCTATTTTAGTTATATACTGTATATGAAATAAACAAGTTCCGTAAACAAATACCGTACTTGAGTAAGGAACTTTATAAGAAATAAACAAGTATTGTGCATTAAATGAGTACAAAGACTTAACGTGGACTGTCAGCGTGCTTCAAGGAAGACCGATTTTATTAAGTTAAATTAAAACTCTATATTATATTCTTCGTACGAGTATTATTAATGGATATATATATAATACTGCTTCAAACAAAAACAATATGATAACAAAATATGTTGTATGTATTGCAAAACCATTCCGACAGTCGTCGTTACGTCCAAATACCAAATTGATATATACGTTAAATAACAAACCACAATCCTTTAGACTAACTATCATATTCAGAAATGCAGGCAAATGATATCATTGCATGTAAACGCTGTATGAATAATATCGTCAGACGGTGATAATAAAATCGAGCAAAACTGGTCAAAGGCGACAACGAGAGGGTGTCTTGGAATACGTTTTAATTTCATCACATGCTAGTTCTTATTTAGGCCGTTACCATCAACTCCCAAAAGTTGCCAAATCCATTTCTTGACCATTACTATAACACGGACATAGCACCCACTAGGGATGTGAAATGTGGGGATTAATGCTGGTTTTTTTATCATAACCAATTTATTTATCATCAAACGGTGTTCAATTTATATCAATAAAAATTGCTGTCCAGTCTTTTGCGGGAGGAATGGTGTTTTATTGAAATGTAATGATCAGGAAGATGATATTTCTTCATAAAGGCAATAATTGTAAATAGTTAAGATCCGAAATAAATTACCATGGCGTTGATATTCGATGGCCAAGATTATTTTGGAAACAATTTATATGTATATATTCTATATAAAGATTTATGTAAAAGTACGTCAATCACGCTAAGACAATTAAGGAGAGCGTGTGATAAATTGAATCAATTGTAAATACCCGACCAATCCCGTCATCCTCCGGTATTAGATTAAAAAGGATTATTGGCGAGGTGGTCTGAATGATATTGAATATGAATACTATTGTTAAGGCACTTTGGAATCTTATTTTATTGTTATTCAACTGTAAACGAATCCAATGCATTTTGGCTACATATACGAAACTTTATCTTATCACCGGTCATTCTAAGACATTATAAAGGGGTGACCAAATAGATCTAGATTTATTTGGCAGGTAACCAAATAAACTTAAACGTCAGATTACTTGGATTTCTTCGTGTCATTTTTAGTATCCGAGTTGCTGCGATTGAATCTGACACATTGCCGGAACTATTTTCGACTTAGATTATGACATCAATACCTTTGTTTTAACTTATCAATTACGATAAACATGTTATGAAAACAAACATATTTTATTTTGTTTTGTTTAATCACTTATTAAATTACATAGCAAATAATTAGACTTGATTGTTATTTTTTTTTATAATGATAAGAAGCTTAGTTCTGCTATCCCAATCCACTGTTTGAACAATACCCGCCACGCATATCGGTATTAGTTATCTTACTTTCGTTTTCTTTACCGAGTTAAGCATTGACCACGGTGACAAAATATATGCGCAAAGTGCTTTTATGTAAGCGCATTTCAAATATAGGCGCAAGTTTAGTGGTTCAGAATAAGCGCTTACCAATAATAAGCGCATAAAAGTGTCACTAAAATGAATACTATAAGCGCATACCTTATAAACAAGATTCTACAGTACGTTACTTGGTCACTACATTAGCGGAATACATTGTCCACTGCCTCGTTAGCTCTGCAGAGGAATACATAGGTTGCAACTTCTTTAGAAAACATTTGTTACTGAATTAGGGGAATACATTGTTCACTACTTCCTCTGCTCTGTTTAGAAATACATAGGTAACAACCTTTTTGGAATTTACTGGTCACTACATTAGCGGAATACATTGTTCACTGCCTCCTCTGCTCTGTTGAGAAATACATAGGTTACAACCTTTTTGGAAATTACTGGTCACTACATTAGCGGAATAGATTGTTCTCTGTCTCGTCAGCTCTGCAGAGGAATACATAGGTTACCTCATTGGGAAACACTGGCTACAGAACTAGGGGAATACATTTGGTCACTGTCTCGTCAGTTTTGCAGAGAAATACATAGGTTACAACCTCATTGGAAAACACTGGTCACTGAATGAGGGGAACACATTGTTCACTGTCTCGTTAGCTCTGCAGAGAAATACATAGGTTACAACCTCATTGGGAAACACTTGTGGCTGAATTAGGGGAATACATTGTTCACTGTCTCGTCAGCTTTGCCGAGAAATACATAGGTTACAACTTCATTAGAAAACATTGGTTACTACATCAGGGAGCACACTATATTGGTCACTGCTTTAACAGTCATGCGGGAAAATACATTGGTCACTGCCTAATAAAGTCCGCAGTGGCGTTCAATGGTCACTGCCTCATACATTTTGCAAGGACGCGCTAGTGTAAATGACTCGCCATCTATTCATGGGTACAAATTGACCACTGCTTATAATAATGGCCGCAATGGCGTACATTGGTCACTGCTTTAAAATTTCTAAAACCACACCATTGTCAACTTCTCATTTTCACTGCAAGAACAAATATTTGTCATTGCCGAGTCATCTTTTCACGCATGCGTGTAACAATATCGGTAACTGATTCACCATAAACACGTTTACAATTAAAATGTTAAGTACATAGTTGCATATAATTTTTATCAAAATTGCTAAAATTTGCCGAAAAATATAATAATCTCAGTTTGTTAAGCATTCATCAAATGATGGTTAGTTGTAAACTATGTAGTATAAAAGAAACAACTTTTAAAATAATTAATGGAGGGAAGCTAAAAATTAACTGGAACACATTGGAAGTGCAATTGCTGGCGTATTTCTGGTTTTCATCGTTTTCAACTGATTCGAGTATTATAATGATTATGGTTATATGTTATCAGGAATAGAAATGTGCATTTTATTTATGTCTAAGTACTACATTACGTATAGCTTAATCGATATAAAAAGAATTTTGACAAAATATTTTTTAGTTTATTGTGGCTTAAAAGTGAATTTGTTTATATAAATGATATTAATACCAACATTTTCAGCTTAATATTGTTATAAAAACGGAAGAAAAAAAACCAGTAATGTTATTAACAAAAACTAAGGGGAAAAACACATTGCTTGCTTGTGACAATATAAATGTTTATATAGTTTGCCCATACAAACCCCAGATAAAAACTACCACCGAAAAATCTTCATTTACGAGTGTTGAAAGATGGCGAACACAGAACGCCTCATCGTGTGTGTCGAAAACAATGCGTGGCACATCGGTAAATAAACATCTATTTTATTCCTTATCACGCTAAATATATAAAATGGCATCCAATTAGCAACAAAATACCAGAAACCGTGATAAAGTTGTAAGTTACGAGTATCAATTAACCGGTGTCGGCTTCTCCGACGCAAGGTTTGGATAGACTTGATACCCTGTCGATGACAAGTCCTTGAGTTTAAGTATGTAATCGCCGTACAGATTCCGCGTCTGATAAAGGGGTGATAATTCAACTTTAAACACGGGCTTGTGCAGCAAACGGTACAGCTGTTTCTTGAGCGGAATCGACGTGAAAATATTTGTATATCGTTAATAAACATGGTAAATATTGAAACAAAATGGCTCGTATCTGGCTGGCTGTCTGTCCATGACTGCGCTTGCGATGAATTATAGCTTGTCTTCTTTATTGCCTTATTCATATTTCATTATTTCGTGTTTCGTTTTTTTTCATTTTTTCAATTTCTTCAAGCTAACGGTCCTAAATGTTTTAAATTGATCTCTATAATGAGTATAATCGAAGCTTTAATGATTGCAACCGTCGTTATCGTTGGCGGCATCGTCGTTGCCGACATCATCTTAGCTTTCATCTTCTTCTCATCTATCTTTGGGCGCACAAAATGACCTATGTATGTGTCGACGTGCCGTAAAACACCATTAATTCATTCATCCGTTCTTTCATTCATTCATTCGTTCATTCGTTCATTCGTTCATTCATTCATTCATTCATTCATTCATTCATTCATTCATTCAATCTTTCAATCATTCATTAAATCATTCATTCGTTCATTCTTCGTCATCTCTATCTTCATCTTGTCTTTTATTAAAAGTTGTAAAGCTTTCATCTTCATCATCATCCGCGTCTCAATCTCCATATTATCTCTTCTTCTTCATTTCCATCTCATTTTGCATTTTCCATCTCCTCCTTAATCTTCATCTCAATTTCCATCTTCATCTCCATCTCAATTTTCGTCGTCATCTCCATTTCAATTTACATCGTCATATCCATCTCAATTTCATTTCCATCTCCATCTCAATTTCATTTTCATCTCCATCTCAATTTACATCGTAATATCCTTCTCAATTTCATTTTCATCTCCATCTCAATTTCCATCGTCATCTCCATCTCAATTTACATCGTCATTTCCATCTCAGTTTACATCTCTATCTTCATCTCCATCTTTATCTTCTTCAAGTCTTGTATTCGAAGTTGTAAATTCTTGCATGCACCATTAAATGAATCGAGTAACCTTGTATCTGTCACACAACTTTAGAATTGCCACGCTGAGACTGAAATAGTGAAATACCGATGTGGCCCTTGGGGATTAAAGAATAGATTAAACTTATAATTTATCAAGAAAATTGAAAATTATAGCGATATATTGCTGAAAATTCTAAAATGAGGTAATAATTAACTAAGAGTTAAGTTTGAGTTGAATTGATCTTTTATGGGTTAAACATGACGTTATTTAGAAGTTAGCGATAGATATGTCGTACGAGCAAGATTTATTTGGTGATTTATGGCATATTCAGATGTGTAAAAAGGAGTGTATCCGAGACGAATCCAGATGCAGGTATAAATCAGATTTTTACGACAGCAAGTCTCTCTCTCTCTCTCTCTCTCTCTCTCTCTCTCTCTCTCTCTCTCTCTCTCTCTCTCTCTCTCTCTCAATTTTTGACTACACAGTGTGCTTTTGCAATCAGTTCCGATTGTCTCTTGCTCTTGGCGTGTTTTCCTTAAAAAATAACTAATAGAAAGTATTATTTTCGCTTTTCCGCATGCGACAAAAGTTGGTGCCTAAAAAGTGTTTAAAAGCGACTAATGACGAGTTTAATGTTACTACGTAGATTTTTTTAGGGGAGACACGGCAGAGGCTGCCGATTATTCAGTTCTGACTAAGAAGTATTTCCCACCGTAAGTATTATCAACAAAGTATAAACAAAATTGCCCCGTAAAAAAATCGGAAGTGATTGAAGATTGCTTATTTTAACTAGTACGTTAACTTCTAAGAAATGCAAAGACAAAGTACATAGGTGATTCGTAAAGTTGTGTATTCCTTTTAAAACAAGTAATCTAGATAACAATGTCACTGCTGAGCACTTACATGTAGCCAAATTCGATTTACTACGTGTTAGCCACATTCATTTTCGACTCTGAGAAATGATCGCTTTTCTAGAAACTATTTCTTTACATTATCGACCTCTGACTTTCTATTGCTTTTTTGCCACCAGACTTTCTTCTTGATACAATTTAAAGCTTTTTAATGGTTCTCATTTACACATTTTCACAGCTTTTGGATTGAAAGCCATTCCGAATGTCATGTATTGATTATGGGGAACAAGATAAACTTGCAAAGCGTCAATAATAATTGGTTCTGTGTATGTATGGGCGGAGCTATGCAAATATATCGCACGCGCTGCGGTTGCTGTCCAATACTTTCTGAGAGTGGTGTGACGTGATTCCGCGCCAGTTTTTAGCAGATAATGTGTCGAAAATGAGTTTTATGCTTACTACGTATTTGATGTAGGGACACTTTCTCTATGTATGGAACCAGATACGATAGGATTGCTTTAGTGTTGCACACGTATACGTTTGGATTTACTAAATATGTGCGCCTTTTGTAACTTTTTGGTATAATCCTGAACAATCAACACATTTAGCAGAAAGTTTATCAAACTCATTCATTTTTTTGGTATATGTTTCATGTTGGGTAATAAATCATCTGTGTGATCTCATTTTTTAGTTTAAAGATCGGGAAACTAAAATAGTTTTCGAGAATGTCGAACTCAGGCGAACAGATTGACTCGGATGACAATGAGCAGAATGACACAAAACCTACACAAAACGTATCCAGACCGTGTCTTTCGTTCGGAATTAATCGTATATTAGGCGAACAGAAACGCAGAAGTCGGTCAGTTTCACCTGTGAAGGAACATTATATTTCAGAACATGAAGCTATTGACACGGACAATGAAGATGCCAATTCTGATATCAATGAACGAACTCATTCGCCATCGGCGTCGTCGGCCTCGTCACCGGCACTATCCACCTCAAAGTGTGACGGAACTATCATGCAAGGTCAAAGTTTGTACCCCCTGGATTTGGCATCATCACCGATGCTGGCGTTGGCCGGCTGCGGTTTATATCGCGGCGCCCACGGTGTCATAAAAGTTCCGGCACAACGTCCGCACCCTATGATGCAGATTTTCAGTCCATACAGTATACCATGGGTGGACTTTCGGCGAGATCGCTTTGGAGGTAATTTTCTTTCTTATGATTGTGTCATCTGTTTACAGGTACGTTCGTAAAATATAATAATAATTTTATCTTTTTATGAATGAGTTTGACATAGTGGTACTTGAATTTTAGTAATTTATCATATACCCTGTTTTAAAGGAACATCCGTAAATATGAAAAAATATGTTTTAGTTTTATTTGGTTAGATGTATGTGTATATCTTTTGGTTATAATTGGTTTTAAGGTCTGTGTATATGTTTTGGTATATTTGGTTATACGGTCTGTGAATATGTTTTGGGTATATTTGGTTTAAAGGTCTGTGTATATGTTTTGCGTATATTTGATTATAAGGTCCGTGTATATGTTAATGGTATATTGGTTATAAGTTTGGGTATATTGGTTATACGTTCTGTGTATATGTTTTGGGTATATTGGTTGTTAGGTGTGTGTTTATGTTTTTGGGTATATTTGGTTATAAGGTATGTGTTTATGGTTTGGATATATTTGGTTATAAGGTCTGTGTATATGTTTTGGTTATATTTGGTTATACGTTCCGTGTATATGTTTTGGGTATATTTGGTTATAAGTTACATGTATGTGTTTGGGGTATATTTGTTTATAAGGTCTGTGTATATGGTTTGGGTATATTTGGTTATAAGTTCCGTGTAAATGTTTTGGGTATATTTGGTTTTAAGGTATGTGTATATGTTTTTGTATATTTGTTTATAAGGTCTGTGTATATGTTTTGGGGTATATTTGGTTATAAGTTCCGTGTATATGTTTTGGGTATATTTGGTTATAAGGTATGTGTATATGGTTTGGGTATATTTGGTTATAAGTTCCGTGTATATGTTTTGGGTATATTTGGTTTTAAGGTATGTGTATATGTTTTTGGTATATTTGGTTATAAGGTCAGTGTATATTTGGGTATATTTGGGTATAAGTTCCGTGTATATGTTTTGGGTATATTTGGTTATAATCCCATGTATATGTTTAAGGTATATTTGGTTATAAGGTATGTGTATATGTTTTTGGTAATATTTGGTTATAAGTTCCACGCATATGTTTTGGGTATAAGCAACAAATCCATAATAAGAAAAAAAAGGATTTATTTTTTATTATTATTATCATTGGTATAACAGTAAATCCACACATATGCACAATATAGTATACATCAATTTACTATTACCGGCACACAGGCCTACAATTTTTGCCAATAACTCTGAAACTCGATTATAAGACCACCCCGCTAATAAGGCCACTTTTGCCTGGTCCAAAAGGTGTTCTTATTAGAGGGGTTTTACTGTATTTGGTTATAAATTCCGTGTATATGTTTTGGATCTATTTGGTTATAATGTCTGTGTTTCGGTTATATTTGGCAAGAAGTTATGTGTGTATGTGATGGTTGTATTTGGTTATAAGATATGTGAATGTTTTGACTGTAGTTAATTATAATGTCTGTGTTTATGTTTCGGTTATATTTGGCAAAAGTTCCGTATATATTTTTTGGTTGTATTTGGTTATAAGTTCCGTGTATATGTTTTGGATGATTTGATTATAAGGTCTGTCTTTTTGTATAGGTCATATTTTCTAATAAGTTCCGAAGTTCCGTGTATATGTTTTGATTATATTTTGTTGTAAGGTCTGTGTATGTTTTGGCTGTATTTGATTATAATGTCTGTTTTAGGTAAAAAGTAATTAACTATAGTAATCTCATTAAAAACTTGGTTAATGTTTTTACAATAGATTTTTTTTCAAAACAAACCAAAACACTTTTGTGTGAGAATTTACAAAACAACAAAAAACATTCCAAGACGGAGATGAGTTTCACTCGTGATAAATTATGCATACATGTGAATACGCGACTATACCATGGTTCCGTGTACACATACGGTGGCGTGCTTGTGTCATTTAATCGAGCTATTAATTAAGTATGAAGTCTATTAATTAAAATTGTCATCTTGCATTATAAAAATTTAATTGACATCAGTTGTAGTTAGTATAAAATGGCCACAAAATATTTGTTGTTGTTCTTGTTTTTTTCATTTAATAAAACAATTGGCGGGAAAAGTCAAAACGAGAAACGAATACTTCAAATAAACTCTTTTTTTTTTGAGAGGCTGTTTGTCTTTTCTTAGTTATCCATTAATCTATTTTTATTAATACATTTGTTTTTAAGCAAGTCTACACATTTTGATGTTAATTTATATGTCAACACATTTGCATTTTTTTCTTCAGTATTGCGTCCGTATGTACTAGTTTATTATCTCCTAAGTATATGATACCATTAACATACAAAAAACAATGAAGAGTGCAGGGGGGTTTTTTTGGAAAAAATATTTTGATGTTTACAATGTCTCAAACTTACAAGTACGATGATAGAATCACAAAATTGTAACCAAACAGAGTCTACTTTGCCTTTTAATATCACAACTGTAACATTAAAGTTTATTTTGGTAAAAAAATGTTTTGAAATAAAAAAATACTACCGTTTTTCTCAGAAATTCACTTTGCTGTGTTCAAATATAAATGCAGTGCGATGATTTACAAGTGCTGCCGACACTTTCCTGCGAATATACAGAATGAGTGTTGTTGTTTTATATTAAATTTAACAACGCCTTAATACATAACTAGTACGATAAACTAATATATGAGAGATTAAAAGTCAATAGAAAAAGAATGAGAAAAAATGATTCAAAATAGGGGGAAAATGAGAAAAAATGAATTATTTTAGATTGAGCAGTTTCTATAAAATGTCGATTATTTTTTGTCATTTTATTTTCACTGACTGCAAACCATTCTATATGTTTATAAGTATGTTCCTATTCAATACATTTATGTAAATTATTATTGTTTATGCGCCTTATGCATCCATTTATTATTGATTTTTATTATTCAATTTGTATTTATTGTTATATGGCCATTTTATGGACTGTGGTTAGACTTTGTGGTGTGATATCTAGATGTCAATCAAGTTGAAATCACATTTTTTACTCCAAACAATATTTATTTCGTACTACATAGCTTATAGACATTACAGGGGTGTGATCTGTCAACGTTTAATGGATCCAGAAAAAGATATGTTACAAAGTGTATGACGTTCATACCCAGTACTCAAATAAAGTTAAAACTAAGCGATGCTCTATATCTATTTATGTTATTTTATGTTTTGATAATTGATTGGTTCTTATTCATCATCAGCAGCAGCAGCGGTAGTAGCAACAACAACATTATCATCAGCATCGGCATCAATATCAACATCAGCATCATAATAATCATCATCATCGTCATCGTCATCATCATCATCATCATTATCATCATTATCATCATCATAATCATAATCATTACCGTCATAATCATTATCGTAGTCTTTTTATTTTTTTATTTTTCTTCTTCTTCTTATTATTATTATTATTCATTTCTTCTTCTCCTCCTCCTATAAACATGGTTTTATCCATATCCTAGCCACATAAGTAGCAATACATGCTTAGATCACATAACCTGTATGGAATGTTTATGTAAATGTAACAAAGTCTTTTTTGATAATCCTTCAAACAGTATCAAAATTTCACCCGATGTCGTGCCGATAGCCGTATTTTTAAAGAAATTTACATTTAACAATTTCCATTAAACATAATGGACGACGTAACTAGTTTTCGGCTTCCAGTCGTTAATTATTTCAAAATACGTTTTTGTTTAACAACTTAGTAGTTTATCTTGATAATGAGCACATAGTAGTTAATCTTGATATTGAATACTAAGTCATCAAGTTATCAAGTTTCTTGATATTGAATACTAAGTAATTTATCTTGATATTATATATCTAGTAGTTTATCTTGATATTGAATACCTAGTAGTTTATTTTGATATTGTACTTAGCAGTTTATCGTGATATTGAATAATAAGTAGTTTATCTTGATATTGAATATGTAGTATTTATGTAGTTTATTTTGATATTGAATACATAGAAGTTTATCTTAATATTGAATAATTGGTAGTTTATCTTGATATTGAATATCTAGCAGTTTATATTGATATTGAATAATTGGTAGTTTATCTTAATAGAGGATACCTAGCACTTTATCTTTATATTGAATACTTAGTAGTTTATCTTGACAGTGAATGACAATGAATCGGTGCAAACATTTTTTAAAGACTCTACGCATATATAGAAAGAAGATAGATAGACTAGCTTTGCTCTAAGTCCTCGAAACTCCATGCTTCGTAAATATAAATCATGCTACAAATCTTCTTTTTAAATTAAAACATGTTCACTGAACTCTATTTTTGAAAACTGTATAATATATCTACATGATGCAATTATGAAATTAAAATACCCCAGTTTGTGTGCAGCCCTGTAATTTGTTTTTGTTTTGTAAAGGTACTCCCATATTTCGTTTATATTTGCGGCGGTAAATGACAAAAAGCGCAACTTCTCTAGTTTGTTATAATCATTTTTTTATCGATATGATCAATAACATTCCAAAGAACTTTTTAAGAATATTTACTTATACTTTTAATATAATTCCCTAGTTTTATATAAAAAATCTTAAAAGAATACCTTATGTATTAAATCAATACATAAACATAAATTTACTGGCAATATACACAAACATTACATAATATAATTTTTAAAAAAAAAAATTGATACTTGATATTTTATATAAATTTGACAAAATCAAAGGTTCTGTTACAGCTTCTGACGACTATTTACACATGAGTGGACCCATGAGCACTTGAGTAAACACTTTTTTGTTTTATTACCCAAAACATAAAAATTGAATACAATCAAAGAGGAATATTAATAGATATCTAATATTTACCTGTTTCTAAGAATAACGTATTTCAAAAAAACTTTAAAAAAAGGTTCTATAATATATTTTATCATGCCATTACATTCATTTCTAAGCTGCCTGTCTGATAAAAATAGGTTTAACACGTCAATGTAAGTTTATCAGGCACATTACATCATTATCTATAATTACACATTTTGACCTGGACAGAATCTCTACCGACGGTAACACAAATTTGATGCTGATTTTCAAAAGACGAATTATTTTAGAAACATTGACATGATAAAGAGAATACCATGTTAGTGTCTAATATTATAAACTTCATCGGGTTCGGCACGAAAAAAGCAAGGACTCGGTAGAGCCTCGTCTTGGATTTTTTTCTAAGCCTGGCCTGATAAAGTTGATCATATCAAACACTTATACGGTATTCTCTATGTCCTTTTTTGTGTTTATTATTTTTTAAAAGTTTCCGTTCAATCAATTTTATGTGTGTTTAAAATCATATTGGTTATCATAACCATTATAGTAATTTATATTGTGTTTCATTATCAATATTAGTTTTCATTTTAATAACAGTTATATACCATTTATTAGAACTTTCATTATCACCATCATTATTACCATTAATATGAATACTAATGTTAATAAAATTATTCATTATCATTATCATAATTATAATCTATTAATATTAACTTTATTTTTATTATTATTATGAATATTATCATTATTGTTTACTATTATTATAATTATCATTTGTTAATTATTATTATTTGTTTATTATAATTATTATAATTATTATAATAATAATTATTATTATTATTATTATTAATAGTATCATTATTATTTGTTTACAATTATTATAATTATCATTTGTTTATTACTATTATTTGTTTATTATCGTTATTTCTTTATCATAATTATTATTATTTCTTTATTATTATTATTATTATTATTTGTTGTTGTTGTTGTTGTTGTTGTTGTTGTTGTTGTTGTTGTTGTTTTAAAACCATTATTTATTATAATTATTATTAATTATACCGTTAATATGATTATTATTGTAATAATCTAGCAATCATTATCAGCAGCATTATCATCATTATTTTACTACTATTATTACTACTACTACTACTACTACTACTACTACTACTACTACTACTACTACTACTACTACTACTACTACTACTACTACCATTACTACTACAATTTCCACTACCATTATCATTACTGTTACTTTTACAATCACTGTCATTGTTATATTTTTTGTTATTCTTGCTGAGTACTTTTCTGTGCAATGCCGTCTCAAGATCAGTTTCCGCTCACCGCTGATGTTGTGGGTTCGAGCCTAACCGTATCCAAATACATTAAGAGGGACACTTACCATTTACTTATAGACCTAAGCTTGTTATACTCGAGTCTATCTTAGGTATTCCACCAATAACACGCTAGTAGGCACGCACAAGCTCTAAATATGTTGAAAAAGACGTTAAACCCAATTTAAAGATCTATTTTGGGTCGATATTTTATAACAAATCTAAATAAAACTGCTTTATAATTTATATAATACGTATTCTTATTCTGCTTAAAAATTACATCGCCACTTTACACCTCGTACCCAGATACTAGTTTGAAATAATATTCACTAAGATAAGCCAGCTGAACACACTGTCAATGTCAGTTATTCTCTCTTCGCCTTAATTATCTTATTTGTCTTCCAGTTTTTAGAACGTGTTGCTAGCAAAGCACGCGCTCAGTTTGAAACATAAATATTATATTTTAATGACTCTGTAATGAATACAACTGTAAAGCTAATATGTCTTTCGCTGCATCGCATTCAGTGGATTTTCTTTGTATTGTAAAAATGGCAATTCGGAGATTCGTTCACAATAGGATTTGCATACTTGTCGGATTGTTTTTTTTATACACACGAGTGTAAATTTGTTTGTGAATTAGACATCATATATCATATTAATTGAATTAAATTTTATAAATAAGAACTAAAAGAACTGAAATTCGATATGTTTATAACCTATGCAGCATCAGTCTGGATACTTCAATTGTTTGTAAATTGCATCATTTTCCGATAAATTCTTTCATTTCTGAACCACAATCTGCTATACGCCCACTTCGTATATTTATTGCATCTCAGCTACAGCATGACCACTTAATTTTTTTTTTTTGCAGTCTACACCACTTTCCGCACAATTTCCATTATGCGGCGACTGTGCCACTATGACCATATTACACCACAGTCTGACCACTTGAAATATTTGCAAACTACATTATTTAAATCCTCTGACCGCTTCAAATATTTGCAAACTTCATCATGTTAATTTTCTGACCATTTCAATTGTTTTGCAGACTACACCACTGTCTGACCATTTCAAATATTTACAAACTAACCAGTCTGATCACTTCAACTATTTACAGAATACTAGTGTATTGAGTAGACTCTCTGGCCACTTCAAATATTTGCAGACAACATTATGTAGTCATGTAGACTATCTGCAGACAACACATATATCTGATAATTTTAGATAGTTTCAGATTGCATCACTGTATTATCACTAATACGCTCACAAAGATGTTTTCTTTGTAAAAGGCGTCCAACAAGTCGTTCATTTGACTTGTGTTATCAAACGTTAGCAAACACATTAAACGCTTTGGCCGAACTGAACGTCGCTCACGTTTCACGTATTCTCCGGAGACCACGAAATAACTGTTATAATGTAACATCTGCAATGTATTTAACATTATAAATGGCATGTAGAATCTCCCGACACCGTTTTTTAGACGTATTTCCTTTAATCAACAGTGGCGACATTGATGGTTTAAACAAGAAACATTGCCGTCTGAAACCTCATGTCTCGGATTTTGCCTTATCTTCTTTATACGTCAGCAATGACGACCTACCACGTACCCATCTGTACACTGCATGAGTGAGATAAACCCATATTTTATAGGAGAGTATATATAGCTCGATCTTGTCCGGCTCCCGTATCTGTATTTATTCATCCATGTCTCATCATATGTACAAAATCATAGAACATAGTATATTTACATAAAATAGCATATGTCATTCTAAAAAGAATTATAAAAGACAATGTACATTACAAATACTAAAATATTTCTTCTAATCACATATAGTATTACAATGTATTTACATTCTTTAATAAAAAAATGAAAACCCATTGCAATGAACTTTCACACTGTAATAAAATATTGACATTAAATTTTACAAATAAAGTAATATAAAACATTATTTATATCAGTAAAAATTTCTTTAACATGTTTTGGCAGTAAATCTCATCATTTCTGTATTTAAAAAACGGAACTTCATTTTGCCACAATCATTAAAATTATCAGATTCAGGATTAATCTCATTGGCTCACTGCAATATGAATATTAACGTACGTACACTTTCCGACTTCGAAATGAAATTGACACCTCACCAATTAGTTTAAGGCATAGCACCATCATTAGAACAGGAAATGCTTCCGCGCATATAATGATGGTGGTAAATAATCCATGTTTCTTCTTCTTTAAAAAAAACACACTTTCCTTACTTTAATGTTCATTCTGTCATTTGAATGGCATTATTGATGTTTTTGGAACATTTTGAAGCATTGTCATGTTTTAATTGTGAATTTAGAACAAAAATATGCTGGAATACTAATATATTATTTCTGTCGTCTATTTTCACTTTGTCAACAATAAACACACTGAACAGAAAAAAAGTCTTGGATGAAACATGACCCCTACACATCTAATGATATTTTGGCCCTGCAGATGCCAACAAGCAATAAAATATAAGTTTTCCATCTGCGATTTTGGTCGTTTCTATCAATGAAGCCCTTGATTGAAATAAAAATAATAAGAAAAAAAGTCTATTATTCCAAAGGTAACATTGATCACCTACGACGCTTGCTTTTTCGTTAAGTAAGCCAGCGTTGCAGATGATCAAGACTGGCGAAAACTTACCAATCGTACATACTCGGTCAATTCCGCTATCTTTCGGTATTAGGCTGCATTTGACTATAACATAACATTAGGAACGATTTTTCTATATTTATTAAAGTTTCATTTTTTTAAAAATTAATACATTAAAACTCAAACTTACTCTACTGTCTATATAATCAAACATGTAGTCACTTCGATAAAGAAGTAACAAGAAAAGAAACAGCACTTTCTTAGACTTAACAGTACAGCAACATATATAATTAAAGTACAGATTCTGTCTTAAGCAGTTAGACAAGCGAAGGTGCAAAATGACCCTTTAAAACAGTTTGTTGTTGAACACAGGTTAATTTGCTCGGAAAGCATACACATTGAAAATATAAAATATGACTGCTTGAGAATGTTGTCCTCTTAGTAGAGGTGACCGCTTACACAGGTTTGACGAATGTAGAAGGCCTATATTTTTCTAACAGATCATTAATTTTTCTCTAAAATCAGGCACCAGCAGTGTTGGTGGTCTTCATTCATTCTGAGTTGTAAATGAGTTTTATTTCGAGTGCACGTGATGTATTTTGGCGTTTGCTACAACAAACTGTATGATAGCAATTAATCAAATATGCAGGCCTCTGTCAACATGCCTGGGTGTCTTTACATATTTATCGCTATCTCACGCCAGCTATGATCATGTCTGCATTTACAAATCGTTTTGCACTTACTGGTGGAATGAGTTTTAAACGCGTTTTAAACAACAAATGCAAGACATTCAGAATTAATATCACTTGCGGCTTTTTATAGAATATTGACAGCAACAGCACAACTTTTATGTTTATTTTATAATATATATCGTCGATGTCTCGCATAATTATTTTGAATTACAATAGTGTTTTTTGGGGGTTTTTTTTACAATAGTATCATCGATAGTCTCAAATAATTCTTATTTGAAATACATTGTTTGTAATAATATCCCATAACTCTTATTTGAACCACATTGTTTAAATATTATGTTACAGTCAGGGGTGCTGTAAATTTACTGGAGTGGTACTGCATTTAAAACTTAGAACGGGAATTAACAGTGGAATTCAGATTTTTTATAAATGGAAATAAGATATATAAAGAAATAAAAATATTCTTATGGTTTGAAAACAATACAACATGGACTTCCTGTTGTCATTTTAACTGACATCACCGGTGTTGCAGAGTTTACGTGCCCGTCTGTCATTCTGATGCGTGTGTGTTATATTAAACTGCTTGTAGTAAATTGTCAATATGTTAAGAGGTTTTCACTTGTATTACTGCTATAACTAGCATTGTACTATGCAAAAAAAATCAGTTCAATAATATGTATCTATATTTACCATGAATTACGTGATAAGTTATTCCTTCAGATAAATAGAAGCTGAAGTAAATACATGTCTAACAGAATGTGTAGTATTCAAAGGTTACAGTCACCACAACACTACATTGATAATCAGCGCGTTGTGGGTTTTTTAATATGGACAAGATGATATGTATGACAGCTTATATTACTGATTCAAGCAGACGTCATCGTTATGATACTGATTCAAGCAGGCGTCATCGTTATGATACTGATGCAAGCAGACGTCATCGTTATGATACTGATTCAAGCATACATCATCGTTATGATACAGATTCATTCAAGCAGACGCCATCGTTGTGATACTGATTAAAGCATACATCATCGTTATGATACCGTTTCAAGCAGACGTCATCGTTATGATGCCGTTTCAAGCAGACGTCATCGTTATGATACCGTCTCAAGCAGACGTTATCGTTATGATACTGATTCAAGCAGACGTCATCGTTATGATACTGATTCAAGCAGACGTTATCGTTATGATACTGATTCATACAAGCAGACACCATCGTTGTGATACTGATTAAAGCAGACATCATCGTCATAATACCGTTTCAAGCAGACGTCATCGTTATGATACTGATTCAAGCAGACGTCATCGTTATAAAACTAATTGATTCAAGCAGATGTCATCGTTATAATACTGACTGATTAAAACAGACGTCATCGTTTTGATACAGTTTCAAGCATACGCCATCATTATAACTCTGATTGGCAAAAATAAAATACCCACAGGGTGCAATGTTAATAAGAAGCATATTAATCCTACATCGATTATAAAACAAGTCCCGCTCGATATCTTTCTGGGTAAAATAGTACCAAGCACCTTCGGAGATAGTGTCTTGCTCAAGCATATAAGACACAGTTGCCCGAGCCCGCGACCCTCATCTCAGGTCCGATGCTCTACTAGTAGAAAAAACAGCTGGTTTGCTATATCAAAGTGTTTGTCGGCATGCTGAAGTTGGTTTAATATTCATGTTTCGTCTTTCGGTATACAACACGAACTTTATCACGACCTTCTCAACCACCAGCATTGATGAGTTGCATACTTAAATATCAAAAAGCTTACTTCTAACTGTTGGTAATGTCGGATTTATACTACACTATACGTTTACATTCAATAATTCCAAATTTGATCTATTTTACTGGTTTATTTATGCCACGTGGTTGCATTTATACATAGATGAAACCAAATTAACAATTGAAAAACTAAGTGTTGTTGATTAAGAAGAATTAAAATATTTTCAGTATATAAGCATGCTTGAAGAAAAAGATATATCAAAATTTCTGTGAATCTAAAACTTTTTATCGTCAGATTTCATGAACTTAGATTTCAACATTGGCGTCGATAGCGATTTTTAAATCATTGTTAAAACACGGAGTCATGTTTAAATAATATATAAGTGTATAAATTTATAGTTAGATAAGGTACTAGCTCCTCACGACAGAGGTTACAGGTTAGAGCACAGGCTTGATCCGATCCGATCATGAACGGACTCGAGCGAGATTCACAAGACCTCAAAGATGACTTTGCAAAGTAAAATTAATTAACGCTACTGGTCACTGCTGGTCAATGATGGTCAATGGTGATCACTGGTAGTCGCTGATGGTCACTGATGATCACTGGTGGTCACTGGTGGTCACTGACGGTCATCGATGGTCACTGGTGGTCACTGGTTGCTACTGATGGTCACTAATGGGCGTTGATAGTCACGAATGGTCACTGATGGTCAACTGTAGGTTTATGTGGATAGGAACGACATGTTACAAATGTAAAGCAAATTACACACAATGTTACATGATATAAATGTATTTCAGTTAACAAGCGCTTAATGGAATACACACAGTGATTTTAATAAAAAAAATCCCATATTTTCAAAACTAACAATATATATTATATAAAAGACTGTAAGTATTTCTTTCAGATATTAATGCTTACAGATTTATATCTCTATATGGTTACATGTTGAAGTGTACCTCCATAGTGGTCACGTGGTGTAAAGATTGATTTGATGTTCGGACATGAACATAATTGAAATTTCAATATTGCTATGTGTTCTTTTAAGGTTTAAAATGCCTTGAATAGACATATAAAGAGTACTTTGATGAATAGATACCGCTCAAAGTCTACAAACAAGGAACATTAAAATATAGTGTGACGTTTCAAGCTAATTTCCATTTCCTAATTTCTCGTAAAAGTAATATAAGCTAACCACATGTATTATGAACTGTAATTTCACGACATTACCAATGTTGTTTGATACGTGGCAGTTATTGATGCCTAATGGCATTATTATCATTCTGAAATTAAGAAAGATAGCAAAATTACGCAAAAAGTAGCAATGTCTGACGTTACGTCATTGTGTCCATTTATTGTCAACATACGCTTATATGAGCTCTGTACGGTAATTGGTTAAATGCCTCAGTCCTAATTGATCTATGATGAGGAAATAAAATCTTCTTCACGTTTCTCTTAAACACGTAAAAACTCGTTGATTATTAATTTAGTTTAAACTTATTTATTTTACATAGATTGTGAATCAAGTGCTTACAACTTAGACAAATCACGCTCGAAGTCTTCCTGAGTATAACCAGTACTAAGCATATGCGTACAAGGACACCACACATAACCGTGGCGGCGGATCGAACCCACGACCCTCCGATCATGGGTTTGATACTCTACCACTGGACAACGCGCGTTGATAATTAATCAACAACTACTTAACTAGTATAATAATGCCAGTAAATAAAATAAAATCAATAACCATATCCAGCCATTGTGGTGGTCTGGTCACCGGTCAACGGTCGTTATTCCTGGGGGAAAAACGACTTATATATTATCTATTGACTAATACGCGGGGAATGTTTCCGTGGCAATTCTAGAGAGAAGAAAAAAAAGAGTAAAGGGCGGTGATAAATTAAGACGAACGAGATGTCATCGTAAACACCGGTCTGGAGCAATTGAAAGTTTTCTAAGATAGTTAAAAGACACTTTATGAATTATTAACTTCGTGATGATCCCCTAGTTTAATTTAGTGACACATGTGCCCCGAAGTAATTTCACCAACACAGTTGGGAGAAATAAGGACACATGAGGGTTGTGTTAAAGGTGATTTCGCCGAGCATGACTTAAGTCGACTTTGGTTGATTAGATTTCAAGGAAATACAATTTATTTTCTTATGGCGCGAAATTGAATTTGTACCGATTCTGTTTATGTTGTTGTTGTTGTTGTTCATTTCTTTATTGTTGGTGATTGTGGTAATGCTGTTGCTTCTGATGATGGTATTTAACTGTTGTATTTTTTTACGTTTGATGATCTTTTAGACGTTTTCTTTAATTGGAATAACTTCGGATACGGATTCTGCCATGAATGTTGATGTATGTGTTGTTTAAGCAGTTGTTACTTTTATTGATGTTGATGTTGTGGCTGTTGTTATTAACGATTTACTTTCTTTCTGTTATTGATGCATTGATTATTTAGCTATTATAATTTACCAATGTAAATAAATTTGTATTTTGTGTGAGTTTTGATTTTGTTAGGAATGACTATGCTGATGCTGCTATTACCGTTTCTGTTTTTGGTATTGTTGTTGTTGCTTAGGATGTTATTGATAGTAATGCTGTTGTTGTTGTTGTTGCTGCTGTTGCTGTTGCTGTTGCTGTTATTATTGTTGTTGTTGTTGTTGTTGTTGTTGTGTACACGTGATACAACAAACTTACGTGTTTCTATTCTACTACTGTCGCTTTTAAAATCTCTATACATATTTTAATGCTGCTGCTGTTGATGATGATGATGATGATGATGATGATGATGATGATGATGATGATGATGATGATTATGATAATGATGATGTTGACGATCTTACCGTTTAGGTCTGGCAGCAGAATATTGATAAATACAAGATCTTGTTTCAATAGTTTTATTTTTATAAGTGTTACCATGGAAAATGTTAATGACGTTGATAAGGGAAATAAATAACACACAGGGAGATTCAGATTGAAATCTCATAACATATAATATAATTTTAATATAAAACAGGGTAATAAAAATATGAAGCCGTTCCTTTCACACTTATTACTTAGAGACTTAGTTTATATTAGTTTATTTTAGCTTGATTGCGTAGAAAGATCTGAGCTTACATGAATCGCTCTCTAGTCTGTTTCCTGGGTAGAACCAGTAATGAGTTATGTTTGTGAGAAGCCATCAGGTCTAGCAGAGGATCGAACATACCAAATCCGGCGTGCGTGACCAACATTCTTTCTACAGCATTATCATCTTCGCTTTTAATAAAAAATAAAACGATTGTTATAGATTTGGTTTAGAGTGTTCTTAAACTGTTAAAGATATGAATGAAACTGACGGTTAAAGAGATGTGCGAAAATGACGGTTAAAGATATGAACAAAAATGATGCATTGATTTTACTCATGTCAGTAAAATTAGATCAATGAACTAAAAAATACATTATGATTATCAAAATATAAATAACTGACAATTCATATTTAAAAAAAATAAATGACTGTTTTTCTTGATGTTGTTGTATTTTTGTGTTTGTGGGACTATTTTTTACTTTTGTGTGTGTGTTTGTTTGTTGTTTTATCTGAGGGGCAGATTTTTGTTTTGCTAATGTTTTTTGTGGAAGGGGGCCGGGGTTGTTGTGTGTTTTTTGGGGGGGTGAGGGAGGGATGTTGTTGTCAGTGTTATTTGTGGGTGTGGGTGGGTGTTGTATATACAACGGTACGCCAGTTTTGTAATACTCGTATAAGTAAAATTTATTTTAAAAAATTGTATTTCCTCAGAATTTATTGTATCATACATGCAAAAATTGATAAAATTAAACACATTTCACTCTGTTTTGTCAAACATGACAACATACGTGGGAAATATGATGCCTTTCAACAATTTACCAGAGTTATGTCCCTTACCAAAACAGAAACGTAACTAAGGATGTGCATACATACTCATCCTAATTGAATATTTGCATTAAGTATGTGATCAAGTTTCAGAATGGGTTTCATAAAATGGGTCACCATATATTTGGTGACTGAAATTTAAAAAAAAGTTTCAGAAGTGTTTTTATGAAAATTATCACATTTATCTTCTGTCCACTACAAGCATTCAATATACAAATATCTATTAGTCTATCCAAGATCCTGATATCTCCCGAATCAGGTCTATTAACCATCAATGAAAAAAGCAGGGAATTCTATGCCTGCCCCACAATTCATAGCAATTGAATGCTAACTAAACTGTGACGTCATTCAAACTTTCCGTGATGCAACTGACCAACAGCGTGCTCGTTACAATTGTTATTTAACGGACCCAGTCGGGAGAGCTGGGTCCATTCTACAGACTAAATATATACAGTACATATGAGTGGTCCGGAGACTGGTCGGTTACCAGTACACATGTACTATTAAATCATAGCGCACCCACAGACCCATTCGACATGCATTAACAAAAAGTCGTGTTTTCTTTTTCTTTATTCATTTTTGGCAAGGAAGGCATAAATTCTCCGTTATGATCCGAGTGAGTATGAAATCCATCAAATCAACTGATTATGTTTATATACGTATCACTCAGTGAATCATTCAGAAACACATAAACATATCAAGGCATTTATAATGTAGTTTAAACAGCATGTTTCAGAAATATAAATATAATATCAAATGTTTATGGTATAAACATTGGGGTCCCTAGGTTATCAGTTGATGTTGACGTTAAAAACTTCAAATTGACGGGATGCCGACCAGCTGTTGTCGATTTAGCGGATGCCATGAGCTTATCACTCATTGGCTGTTTAACAGAACTCGGAAAATCCCGTCATTCTTCGGATTTACGGTTATTCGCCGAGATGATCTACGTGTGTTTCAAACAGCGTCGAAACTAGTCATTCATTCCTCATTTCTGATCATTTATAATTATTTCAGGTTATTTCAATGATAAATTAAACAAACACATTATAATCACTTTAACTTTTCGCTCAAAGAGTTTAAGGGTTGTTTTAAAATGCTATTGATGAATGTTCTGACATTTGCTAGCTGATTTTGTTACACCAACCCCGTTGTCGGCTTAACGTATAATTTGGTTTGCATTAACTTTAAAAAAATATAATTTATTTTTGGCCATTCGTTATGACAACAGATACGTAAATAGAAGTGCAAATTGTAAAACAAAATTTGCTTCGTCTTTGTAACCTTTTTTAGTCACAAGTTATAGTATTTTAATAATAACTATAGCAATATCGCTTGTGATCATAACAATTATGATAACAATTTATGTTGTATTTATAGAAGATTACAGATAAATCATGTCTCAATTAAGTTAGCAAAGTAGCATAGCAGAATGGCGTTCTTTGTAGCATACATAATATATGAATTTTGAAATTATTAATTTCTAGCTAATTTGGGAATGATTTTATTCCGTACATTTAGTAAAAGGATAGAGGAGAATATATTTAATGGATATGTGTATGATTGATAAGGTTATGATGTGTAATTGATTATTCCATTAACGTGTAATTGGATATGATATTATGTGTATTTGGTTATGATATTATGTGTTATTGGTTCATATGATGTGTATTTGGTTATCATATTATGTGTAATAAGTTATCCTATGATGTGTAATTGGCTATGATATTATGTGTAATTGGAAGTGATATAAGGTGTTATTGGTTATGATATGATGTGTAATTGGAAATGGTATTATGTGTAATTTGCTATGATATGATGTGTAACGGGTTATGATATGGTGTGTTATTGGAAATGATATTATGTGTAATTGGTTATGATATGATGTGTAATTGGAAATGATATTATGTGTAATTGGTTATGATAGGATGTGTAATTGGACAATATTTTATGTGTAATTGGAAACGATATTATGTGTAATTGGTCATGATATGATGTGTAATTGGTTAAGATATGATTTCCAATTGGAAATGATATTTTGTGTAATTTGTAAATGATATGATGTGTAATTGGTTATGATATTATGTGTAATTGAAATGATATTATGTGTAATTGGTTATGATATTATGTGTAATTGGAAATGATATGATGTGTAATTGGTTATATGATGTGTAACTGGTTATGATATGGTGTGTAATTGGAAATAACTTTATGTGTAATTGGTTATGATATGATGCGTAACTGGTTATGATATAATGTGTAATTGAAAATGATTTGATGTGTAATTGGAAATGATAGTATGTGTAATTGGTTATGATATGATGTGTAATTGGTTATGATATGATGTGTAACTGGTTATGATATGGTGTGTAATTGGAAATAACATTATGGGTAATTGGTTATGATGTGATGTGTAACTGGTTATGATATGATGTGTAATTGAAAATGATTTGATGTATAATTGGGAATGATATTATGTGTAATTTATAAATGATACGATGTGTAATTAGAAATGATATTATGAGTAATTTGAAATGATATTATGTGTAATTCATAGTGATATGATGTGTAATTGGTTATTATATTATGTGTAATTGGAAATGATATGATGTGTAATTGGTTATGATATGATGTGTAACTAGTAATGATATGGTGTGTAATTGGAAATGATTTGATGTGTAATTGGTTATGATATGAAGTGTAATTTGGAATAAAATTATGTGTAATTGGTTATGATATGATGTGTTATTGGAAAATGTATGATGTGCTATTAAAAATTATATTTGTTTTAAATTGGAAATGATATGTGGTGTGCAATTTGAAATGTTATGATGTGTAATTTTAAATGATATGATGTGTCATTGGTCATGATACGATGTGTAATTGGTTATGATATTATGTGTTATTGATAATGATGTGATGTGTTATTGGTTATGATATTATGTGTAATTGGAAATGATATTATGTGTAATTGGAAATAATATTATGTGTAATTGGTTATGATATGATGTGTAACTAGTAATGATATGGTGTGTAATTGGAAATGATTTTATGTGTAATTGGAAATACTATTATGTGTAATTGGTTATGATATGAAGTGTAATTTGGAATGAGATTATGTGTAATTGGTTATGATATGATGTGTAATTGGAAATGGTATGATGTGTTATTAAAAATTATATTTGTTTTAAATTGGAAATGATATGGTGTGCAATTTGAAATGTTATGATGTGTAATTTGAAGTGATATGTTGTGTCATTGGTTATGATACCATGTGTAATTGGTTATGATATTATGTGTTATTGGTAATGATATGATGTGTCATTGGTTATGATATTATCTGTAATTGGAAATGATATGATTTATAATTGGTAATGATATGATATCTAATTGGTTATGATACGATGTGTAATTGGAAATGATATGTTGTGTTATTGGTTATGATAGTGTGTGTTATTGGTTATGATAGTTTGTGTAATTGGTTATCATATGATATGTAATTTGTTATCATATGATGTGTAATAAGTTATCATATGATGTGTAATTGGTAATGATATGATGTGTTATTGGTAATGATATTATGTGTAATTGGATATGACATGTTGTGTTATTGGTTATGATATTATGTGTTATTGGTAATGGTATGATGTGTTATTGGTTATGATATGATGTGTCATAGGAAATGATATTATGTGTAATTGGTAATGATATTATGTGTAATTTGATAACGATATGATGTGTAATTGGTTATGATATGATGTAATTGGTAATGGTATTATGTGTAATTGGAAATGATATGATGTGTAATGGGTGATGATATGATGTCTAATTGGTTATGATATGATGTGTAATTGGAAATAATATTATGTGTAATTGGTAATGATATAATGTGTAATTGGTTATGATATGATGTGTAATTGGTTATGATATGATGTGTAATTGGAAATTATATAATATGTAATTGGTAATGATATGATGTGTAATTGTTTATGCTATGATGTGTAATTGGAAATGAGATGATGTGTTATCGGTTATGTTATGATGTGTAATTGATTATTCTATTATGTGTAATTGTAAATGATATGATGTGTAATTGGTTATAATATTATGTGTAATTGTTTAGGATATTATGTATTATTTATTATAATATTATGTTTACTTGGTTAGAATACGTTGTGTACGGTTTAAGGAGTTAGACACATATGTAGTGTAAGGATATGACACGTGATGTATACGTATGACAAGAACAAGACATATGTTGTTTAAAGATTTGATGTATATGTAGTGATATGATGTATTGTGTATGTTGCGTAAGAATGTATATGTTTTATAAGAATGTACATGTATATGTTGTGTTAGAATGTATATGTTGTGTTAGAATGTATATGTTGTTTAAACATGGGCGAATACTGACATACTATTACTCTGGAAATTGATACGTATCACAAAAGCATTGAATTTAAAAAAACACCTGGTCAAGGTATGCCTTTTCCCCCTTTATAATTGCATATCTTGAACCAGTGAATAATTTGAGCCCAGACACATGCTGCAAATTTTGTTTTTCACTATGTTTTGGACATAAATGTTACAATGGAGCCTTATGGGAAATGTAATAGTGGTGTGAGACGTTAACGAACAAATTGATATGATTTACTATAAATATAACTGTCGTCTAAAATTGTTTACTTTGCTGTACGTATTTCAAATGGATCGGATCGTTCCATTCCATCCGTTTTATTCATTAATTCACTTATTAAATTAATTTATCAATTCAATCCATAAATCTCCCATATTTTTAGTTAAAAAAAAAGTCAAACATTACAGAAAGAAAACAGTCCTCATAAATCACTATTTTACCGATGACAGTGAACGATGCCGCTGAATATTTCACACACGCCTTACGTTTTGCGATATTTTGCAAATAAAAGCCATAAAATTAAAATGGTTGAACCTAAATCGTGTTCATGTTAAAGATTACGTGCAAAATAACCTCCCAAGTGTTGACGTGGGAAAACCTTCGTTCCCGAGAAGTCATTTAAAACAATTAGTTTAATTGAATAACAATTAAACCCGACATGAGAACAAAGGTCTCGCTTTAAAACCTGGCTTCCTGACTTAAAGGCGAGCTTAATTCAATTCTATAATTTAACGACGTTCCAAAGAGTAATAGGGCGCGCAAATGTAGCCCTGAACGTCATCGGTGAACAAGGAATAATGGCTGACGAAAGTGTTAAACTGAAAAAATAACGTGTTATTTCATCCTATGTGACTTATTGAAATCACAAGAGTTTGAACACCAAACTGACGATATTTCCATGCAAATTGATTTTAGAGTCACTGAGACCAAAGATTCTGTTATGAAAATAAGGATTTACAACGACTATTCTACCACAATCACTTTACGGAGAAAATTAACCCTGCGTTCCTCTGAGAGAATCCCAGAGAAAATGGCGTTACATTTTAGCATTTAAAACGATAAGTTCGACGCTTATGGGTCTTTGTGTTTTCTTTCAAATTTATACCCTAAGATGTATTTAATCTGAGAATCCAGAGGAGTAAGGTCGGCCTATACGAAGGATCTGCTTTTTGCAGTTTTCTATAAATAAAATCCTATGTGCTACTATGTTAATTATGATGATGATGATAATGATGATCATGATCATGATCATGATTTGAGAGACAGTAATGATGATGCTGCTGCTACTGATGATGATGATGCAGATGCTGCTGCTACTGATGATGATGATTATGACGACGACGATGATGATGATGATGATGATGATGTTGCTGTTGTTGTTGCTGTTACTGTTACTGTAACTTATATTGCAGCTGCTGCTGCTGCTGTTGTTGATGATAATGATAATGATGATAATGATAATGATATTGATAATGATATTGATATTGATAATAACTACATTGTAATTATAATAATAATAATAATAATAATAATAATAATAATAATAATAATAATAAAAATAATAATAATAAAAGCAACAACAACGAAAACAACAATTTTTAATAAATGATAATAATGACAAGTCTATTTTGTTTCTTAAGCTTATAACGAAAATGATACGTTATGAGGGGTTTGCGTTCCAAATGACTATAGTAAAATAATAATTATAGAAATACGAATAATGATGATACAATCAAGATATCAAATAAAATTAGAAAATTAATAAATTTATAACTACATGTTATACCATAATCAGATTTCGAGCATTGTCAGTAGCATTTTGACTTGCAGCGTATTCTGCTACTATTAATAATGAATATTAATAAGAATTAATCATGAAAAGTCAAAACCATCCCTGAGAACCTCAGCAACGCATTTTAAATAAACACATATGTTTCATTCCTAAACCATAAACATATTACAAATGGTCATCATATATTCTGATTTTGAAAGACAAAGTGTCGCTGATTGTTGTATATAAGCTCATTTAACATCGCTACCGGTGTCCTATATGGGTGGTGCCCCCCCCCCCCCCCAGAAGAGTGTTAGTTCTTTTAGATGTGTGGGGGTAGTGCAGGATACAGATAGTAACTGTGTAAGTTTTTTTCTGATTCTTTACCATGCTTGGTGTATAGCACTTTCACACGGGCCCTTTGTTTAAAGTTCCATCCGAACGACTGTTTGTATTTTTAGTTGGCCAACCCCGGTAATTGAACTCGCAACCTAGAGACTAGAAGAATCATCGTGCTCTACCAATTGAGCTTATGGGGCTGGATACGTGTCCTATGCTTAAGAACCCTCCCTCTCCTCCCACCCACTCCGATCATTGGATATCGTTATTTTTATCCCGGGTGTATAACTATATAGAAATTCGAACTTCATAATTTGTTTGTTATAATAAACATGTATATAATGTTTATTGTTGCAGTGGTACGTCGGATAGGTCACCCATACCAGAACAGAACGCCACCGAAGAGAAAGAAACCACGAACCTCATTTTCACGTCTGCAAATTATGGAGTTGGAAAAACGATTCCACCGTCAGAAGTACCTCGCATCAGCAGAGAGATCGGCTCTTGCAAAATCCCTCAAAATGACAGACGCACAAGTGAAAACGTGGTTTCAGAACAGACGAACAAAATGGAGGTATATTTTCAAAAATAACAACTCTTTATCCACTTTGAATGGTTGATTTCCTTCAGCGGATTTGAACGTAAAACTGCTGTCTCTATATATCGAAGGAGTATTTAAAAAAATAAATAACATAAAATGGTTGTCCCCTAAATAATACACAGCATATTATTAGTTCAGTCACTGTGTATATAAAAACGATGTAAACATAAACATGCAATAACCAACTCCGAGATTCCGCCCGATTAAATGTTACATAACCATTGCAGAGGTGTGTTTGTTTCAAATTTTATTTCCAGATCCAAATGAATGAATGAATGAATGAATGAATGAATGAATGAATGAATGAATGAATGAATGAATGAATGAATGAACTTAGGAGTGGATTGAGGAATGGATATAGGAATACATGAATGAATGAACGAACGAACGAACGAACAAATAAACAAACAAATAAATTAATAAGTAAATATATGATATTTTATCCAATTAATTATTACAAAAAATACCTGAAACAATTGTACGAAAGTATACGAAATTAATGTCTGCGGTTGGGTTGAGCTGTCAGGCAATTCAATTATCTTAAAGAAAACGTAAGCATTCAGTAGGTTTGACGAACCTAATAACGTTCCATTCAGAGTTTAAGTGTTTCTATGTCTGGAAGTTATGCTAGAATAGAAATACAACATGTAATTTCAAATGTTATGGGGTTACAAAAGACACTTAAAATTCAAATATGTTCACTTTCAGACGACAAACGGCCGAGGAGCGAGAGGCGGAACGACAGGCCGCAAATCGACTTATGATGTCGTTACAGGCGGAAGCCAGTAAGACAGTTTACGACATTCGAGATCCTCTTTGCATGAGTAATTCGTCGCTACACGCGTTGCAGAATCTCCAACCCTGGGTAGAGGAGTCGCAGAGAAACACAAGTTGAATGATTGATTGACGTGTAAACCTGAATCGTATCTTCTTTACGTCAACTCAGAATGTCTGCCACCACGCCAAACATTGAAGAATTAAAACAAACAAGTTCTACAGTTACTTGCAAATACAAGACGAAAATACAGAAAAGAATACTTTTTTTCTTACACTGTCATTATGTTATATAATATCTGAAGATATGAAGAGGTTAAAAGGTCAGTTTTCATTCTGAATTTGATTTTTGCGCATATATAATCTGACTAAAAAGAAATAACACAGACTGTGCTGTTGTGAATATCAATCACACGGACGATGCAGTTGTTTTCATACGAAGTGCTGAGAAAGAAATTAATGGCGTTGTAACATCTGAAAAATACCCTACATTTTGTAATCAGGTCACGACTGTCTCATTTACTCTACATATACATAAAAGCACCGCACTTATTAGTATAAAATAGTGTATCAATAATATACATGTATGGTAAACATACATTCCATATGTATATTAAGTAACAAGCCAAAAAAAGTCCAGAAAAAGCAATACTAGCCCACATGTATTTAGAGCCGGTTTCATTTACATTTTATAAAAAGTCGGGAAATTCATTTAGCGTTTCACTTACATCATTTTATAAACTTTCGCTAGCCGTGTAAATAGTGATCTTTTTAAATTTTGAGAAAAGAAAAATACTGCGCAAATGACACGTTCCTGGGTGTCACAATTTGTTCGTACGAACATCTTCAGATTTGCGAAAGACAGTGAAACGGACTGCCGTTTCCTAATCAAATAAGGCCGAACCAGGTTAACCTCGCCGGTAACGCGTTTGACATTTAATCTAGTGGTCGCGAGTTCGAATCCTGGTTCAGTTTGCAATCACCGTGATTATTGATACTGCGTCTAATAATTATCATTCCTCACTCCCCGCAGTTTTAAGTGGGAAATTTATCAGTTACTTGCAGAGATGGGTGTGCTCGAGAACTGATTCACCTTTTAGGATCGCACGAAAGAGTTGCTTAATTAACTTATCGTCTGCTAGCCCTCAATGGCATAAATTGACGCTTAATATTCGTTCAATCAATCAGCCAACCAATCAATCCAAAGAGATAAGTCCTTAACCAATCTAACCATATAAAGTGCTAATAGTTGGTGAAAATATTTGTTTGCTATCAAGATTCTTGTTTAAATTTAGAGGAATTCATGACCAATGTTCAGAATAGTACACCATAAAACAGTCAGAACATACTCTGCCCGTTGTATTTAAACATGTATGTAAATGTACGATGTTCTAAATGAATATAAACCATTGTTATTATGTAACTTGTTAATTATTTATCTTTGATATATAATATTAAAAAAAAAGAAACATTCGTTTGTACCTGAAATAAAACTGATTGAGTACATACAATCATTTCCTATCAAAGTATTAATTTCAATAAATTATAATTACATATAGTTTAAATGAGATCGGAATTTTGTAGATGGAACATAAATTTTTGTTTTGAACCCGTTTTTCTGCATTTTGTTTTTCAACATATTTCTATAAACAATGGCGGTAAACATGGATCTGTTTACATATTTTATGTTTGAAGCGTCTTTTATAATTCTTTTAGAATGGATTTGTACAAGTATAAACGTGCAATTAAAATTTGAACAAATAAATAGTTTAACTTAATAGAAAATTCAGATATATATCAATAAGTATTCCACTTAACTCATGTATTATCAAAAAATATAGGAATAATTGGTTGTTATTAAATATACTACCGAATAAAAATAATTTTACAGCATGTTTCCGAAATACATATTTATGAAAAAGTATTGATGAAGTGCGCCAATGTCCACTTAAAAGAAAAAAACATATATGTAGTATTTGCAAATAGATATCCGTATGTCAGTCTCGTCCGTATTGAAACGATGTAATAGTATAATATGATTGAGATATTCTACAAAATATTATATATGTATGAGAAATATGTATGAGAATGTATACGGGTTCTGTGTATTTTCTTTATCATCTGATGCTGTGTAATTTTTGGTCACAAAACAGTTGTGAAATAACTGAAAAAATCTAAACCAGCTAGCTCAGTCGGTAACGCGTTTGACTGTCAATCCAGGGGTCGTGAGTTCAAATCCTCGCACGACAACAGTCTGTGTGATGATTAATCATGACTTTTGTTTTACAGCCATGACTATCAATACAGGGGTCTTGAGTTCGAATCCCCGCCCGTCAACAGTCTCTGTGACGATTGCTATACGATATTGTGTCTCATTATCATTCGTCTCTCACCGCTGATTCAAGTGGGGAAGTTATCAGTTACTTGCAGAGATTGGGTGTGATCGAGTACTTGTTAACCTTTCAGGATCCCAGGAAAGAGTGGTAATGTTAACTGATCGTCTGTTAACCCTCGATGACATAAAACTGACGCTAAATATTCAATTCAAATAATCAATCAATCAATACAGCCATGAGTCTGAATATGTGGAAAATATTGAGCCACTTACAGAGATAAGGTGCATGTCTGGTAATGGTTAACCGCCTAACGGATCCCAGGAACGAATCGATGACTTGGTACGCTATTTGCCGTCAAATAACTGAAATGTTGTTTTTTTTCTATCTTTTATGTAAAGTCTCATACAAATCAAACCAATAATATGAGATATGAAAATTGTGATATGGCATACAACATGTTAGGTTGTCATTAAAGTACAGTAGAACTGCGTTGGTGCGAACGCGGATGGCTGGAACACCACATATAGCTCAAACCACTTTTCTCGTCCCAGCCAAATAGCTATTTCGATGTATATATATATATATATATATATATATATATATATATGTAAAGTATGATGTTGAACAATACTTGGCTCGAACACCCCTTAATTCGAACTATTTTGTCTAATCCCGTCGGGTTCGAGCCACCCAAGTTCTACTGTTACATAATTAGAAATGGAAGTAGACATAAAGACAATAACGTATTTGCGTGTAGAGAAGTGATTTATTAATAATAATGTTATTTCAGTATATTGTTATATGTAAATGAAATTGTGAAATTGTAATGACGAAGGTATCGAAAAAGATATTTATTACCTCACATTATTTTGAGATATATGTGTGTATATGTGGATGTATATATGTGGATGCGTATCTCCGTTTGAGATTTTAAATGCTATTATGTTAGGGACCAGGATAGAGCTGTGCTCGCAGTTCCCACTGACTACATATATTCAGTGCAGCCATAAATACAGAATAGGTCAGCTACCACCATGGCGTTTTCCATATACTTACATTATAACGTTATACCTTATTTTCACCTTTTCTAACATTCGCAGATCGGAAAGTCCTATATCATATTAAAGTACTATTCTAGACTCAAATAAAAATGTCCAAACAATGGGGTCAAAAGTGTCATTTTTTACGACTGTTTGTCTCCTTGAAACTGGATGCCTCCACTTCAACTAAATTTCACCAATTTTACTTTCCATACAGTTTCCTTAATAAAATGAATTGAGTCACTTAAAGAAACATAAATTCAAGTTTTTATTGACACAAACATAATAATAGTATTGTGATCATTTGCCAGACATTATCATCCTACCAGAAATAAGCTTACTATCAAAATATATGCCCTGAACATGGTCCAACGAAGTAAATTATACTTTTCCATTTAGCACTCCGAATTAAAGACAGGAAACATCCTGGTGTCGGTAATGCCCACCAGGGACAGCCAAGATTCACAATAAACATATACAGTTCTGTTTCCAGTTTTTAAAGCATAATTTATTGTGTGTCTTTTTCAAACTGTATTTCGACAATCATTGACCACTTCGTAACGAGGCTATGTGTAAATATTACTAAAGACTACTGGAATATTGTTTACATCATAACCTAACTTTTGAGTAAAAGTCGAACAGAAAAACACAACCAGTCTATCACCATCGATATATACATGTGCAATACATGTGTATCATATTCAAAGATATTAAATCAAACAAACAAAATACAGAAAACAGCGTCTATTTTTTCAACAACGTCTTCGTTTTTTCTCGTTTATTTATTTTTACAGAGGGACCACCTGTGACCTAGTGTTCGATGGTGTCGCCCTTGCCAATCACCGGTGGAGGTGTGGATTCGAGTCAAACATGTTCCAAATACTTGATACGAGTTTTTTTCAGTAACTTGCAGTAGGCTGGTTGCCTTCTCCGGTTCATTATGAGCTTGATTCTTCCAGCAATAACACGTGTGGCCATATACATGAAATGCGATGATAATAGCCACACTCTACGCAACAAGACGTGCATATATTCCACCTTCAATCCACAGCCCCCATCCCAAAAACACATTTTTAGATAATCATAATGACGTAATCGGATGATATGCTATGTACATCTAGAGGTCGTGGTCTTATACGGAATCCTGGTAAATTACTTTTCAGTGTCTCAAAGTCGCGTATATCATGTGCTTATTTTTATGTCGGCACTTAGACACGTTTAGAGAGAGAGAGTATAAATATATTTTAAATATTATTATGATATGTTTTTGCTCTACATAAACATTTTAACAAAAGACGTAGCTGATTCAGTTTTAGTCATGTGATATCAAGCAAGAGAAGTCCCATTATTTTGTTCATTAATGTGTTCAGCGATGGCAGAAAAAATAAGAACGACCTCTTTGCGAATGAACCAGGTGTTGGATAGTGCACCAACTACAAACCTGTGCAAGCGGTCATCTTTGTTAAGCAGTCACTTGTCATAAGCAGCCACATTCGCTAGTTCCTATTTCTATGCTTTCAGTTCAAATTCATCTGTATTTAGCAACAAACTGTCTTGTCTTAAAGGGCCACTTTTGCGCCTTCTCTTGACTGGCTACTTCAGACGTGTTTGACTCTTATATATTTTATATCTCTGATTGAGATTTATTAACATATTTGATTTTTTCATTTTCATATTTTCCAGCAAGTGTTGGACATGATAACAGTTACAAGCGTATGACGACAAACATGAAATTATATACATATACGATACACAAAACTCACATTTATATTCTCGTATGTCTATACAAATGTATATGTATGTGTTGCTTTACAAGAACTGTTTTATTATGTCAACAAACCAAATTAATATTTCTAATTGAATGAATAATTGTTATTTATATCAGTATTATCGGAAACAAAGTGTAAATCTTGATTTTGTTAAATAAAATACAAAATAAAACGCCAGTATCTTTGTCTTGATTGTTGAATTTCCACTTATATAGCATGCGCACTTAAATATTTTCTGGAGAAAATAACACGTTTAGTCAAGAACGATAGTGGAAGAAGTAGCAGCAGTAGTGACAGAATTAGCAGAAACAGAAACAGCAGCTGTTGCAGAAGCAGTATAATTAACAGTACCTTATACGAGTTGCAGAAACAGCAGTAGTAGAGACAACTGTTGAAACAATTAAAACAACACCAATGACAGTCGCAGAAACAGCAGCAAAGAACTGTAGAAAAGGTAACAAAATATGCAACAATACAAAACAGTAAAAGTATTCGAATAAGCAGCTTTATGTGCAGTAAATAGAATAGCAGTAGAAACAATAAGTACACTAGTCAAAGCAAAGGTCGAAGCACCAGAAGAAGAAATAATAAATACTGAAGCAGAGATACATTTCAACCAAATTAATACCTTCAGCAGATGCAGAGTGAAAACACCAGTACAAACAATATCAGAAACAGCAATTTAAGTATGACTAGAAAAAGTGAAGGAGCAGCAGAAGCAGAAGCAGAAGCAGAAGAAAAAACGTATATATATATATTAGTTACTTTAGTAGAAGCAGAAGAAACAACGTATATACATTAGTTATATTTAACTTAGTAGCAGAAGCAGCAACGAAAGCTGTAGTATAGAAACAATAGAAACCGCATTCGAAGTAGTATTAGAAATAATAGTAGCAGAAGAATAAGAAATAAAAGAATGTATAGAAACAGCGGTAACAGGCGAAACTGGTGTAGCAGAAACAGCAGTCGCGGTAGAAGTATTTGAAATATAAAGATTAAGAAGCAGTTAAACTAGAAGAAGTAGTAAAAACATAACGACGATGCAGAGTAGAAGCAGAAGTAGAAACAAAATTAGCAGTTGGAAGTAAACAAATGAATAGATATATCATAAATAATATTGTCAATTATTGCATTTTTTTCTAATACAAAGAACATTAATGTTGTTAATTGACATTAGTTAAAACTTATTTAATTATTTTTTCCCCACCAGACTAAAAATACATGCGATTAGATTTCTCATATTTGATATAACTTTTAAAAAGATTCAGTAAAATGTCTGGTGATCGATATATACTTAACCAGTTGAGGCCAATACTATAGAAACATATTATTAAGAAAAATCTAGATATATTTATAAACATATAAACGACGGATTCGGTTTCTTTAGATCGCTGTTGCAAGAAAGAAAAAGTTGATTTATTAAAGCCAGAAGCTCAGTTTTGCAGTATTTATGATTTGCGTTTGCAGAATGCTCCAAAGTCACACAGAATCCGTCTACAGTTGAATACATATATGTGTGACTCCCATACCAACAAAAATGCATTGATCACATATGTATTACGTCCCAATCCCCACTAAAATTGTATACTCGCATGCATGAGGCACTCAACTTATTGAAATAATATACCTTCTGAGCACTTACCTTCATTATACATTATGGGATAAGAAAATACGATAAGTCGTGTAATGCTGAAACAATAATACCAAATATAATAATGATGCTGTTGCTTATGCTGCTGCTACTGCTGCTGCTGCTGATGATGATGACGCTGATAATGATGTTGGCGATGATGATGGCGATGACGATGATTATGATGTTGATGCTGCTTCTGCTGATGATAATAATTATGTCGCTGATGATGATTTAGGTGGTGGTGGTGGTGATGGTGGTGGTGGTGACGACGACGACGACGACGACGACGACGACGACGACGACGACGACGACGACGATGACGACGATGATGATGATGATGATGATGATGATGATGCAGGTGCTGGTACTGATGAAGGGGTAAAATATTAGCAAACAGATAACAGCGTCGTGACGTGTATTCACTAAATGTTCGTTGTGAAGAAAATCGTTCGAGCATAGAAAATTCATTCTGTACAGTTTTAACTTGTCACCTCAGTGGAAGTGTTGGTTAAATCGTTTCCCGTAAAAAATCCAGCGAGTTTCATTAAGCTAAACATTTGAAATTAAGGCGGATGTCAATTCCTTCTTAAATTTCAAGTAAAAAAAAGATAAATTAAACGATTTAAAGTGCAGCTCAACCTTAGTTTTAATTACACGCAACATGATTTATAATCTTTTGAAAGTGTGTGAGCTGGATAACTTCATTATGTTATATTGTGTTGAACTGTGGTTAGAGTCACTTTTAACGGTGTTACATGAGTCTTACATGACCGTGCGATTTAATGCGCAGTCTCAAGATCCCTTACACTCCCGCTGCTGATGTCATGGGTTCGAGCTCAATTTAGCTAAATAAAAACTTGAAAATTTGCCAGTTACTTGCGTACACACGACAGTTCTACCCAGTTTCATTTTAAGATTTTCTTTGACAACAAAACCTGGATCATGCCACATGTCACCTGTAATTTGTTGGAAATGGCGTTGAAGTTAAGTTTTTAAATATTTAAGTAAAACCTTGGTGAGTCAGATTTTCCATGTTCCAGTTGCAAAATAAAAAAAAAATAGTCTTGAGAGAGAGAGAGAGAGAGAGAGAGAGAGAGAGAGAGAGAGAGAGAGAGAGAGATCGTAGGTTCTAGTTCAGCTCGGTTAAAAAACTGAATGTGAGAAAGTTTGATAGTTTCTTGCGGAAGGACGGTGGTTCTACTCAGATTAAAATTTTATTTTGAGATCTTTCTCCACTAGTAAAAGGTAGATAAGCCAAATATACCCAACCGTGATTTTATATGTTGGAAAAGGCGGTAAATACATTTGTTCGTGGATATAAAGATTGCTTTCATAGATGAAAATGGTAAAAAAATATTTTTTGTAGTTGCCTGTTATTCATTATAACATTTATAGTATCGTATTTTCATTCATAGATTTATTATAGCAATAGCATATGTATTAATTACAAAATAAAACAAAGTCACGGCAAAAGAGAAAGAGAGATGGTAAATTTATTATGACAAACCATCGTATAAATAATAGTGCTACAAGAGAGGTAATAAAATAAAAACCAAAAGTTTCAGGCTCATTAAACTTCCGAAACGGTCGTTTTTAGTTTTAATTTAAGTGAGTTTTACTATTCAAGACGATAGAACACATGTTTATTTCATCACTGACAGACTTTGCAAACGAGAAAATAAATATAAAGCACATTATAAGTACATATTTATGAACGGGTTTTGTTCGTCTGTTTCCGATAAACACTTTTGGCAGAAAACGGGGTGTAACGAAGCTTGTTCGGAAACGCGTCGGTCGGCAATATATGATCAATTCACTTCAGAGCGAAACATAGTATGAGGAACTGTAGGGGATGCGGTTAAAAATTAAAAAAACGCTTGCGCTTAGATAGTTTTAAGAACGTCCCCTTTATTCCCCTCAGTGAAATAATGAACCCACGAGCACGTAAGCGACGAATCGGTCATATAAAATCAAAAATAAAATTACTTTTTTTATAACTGTACTAAACAAACCACCCTTGGTAGCCTCACAATATTGACTGCGATAAAATGATCTGTGACGTAATAGCGCGGGCGATAGTATCACGCATATATGCAACGGAGGATCCTGAGCAAGAGTTACTAGCCCAAACTTGTATTCCGTACTCAATGTTTTTCAGTGCGTACAAATAATATAATGCGTACTACGTTCGATACAGTTTTATTGCAGACATCAATATAATTATATATATTAAAAAAAGAAAACCCAATAACGATACATAATATTAGTGAAGCCATAACTTTTGTAATATTTTCTAATTAACCCCTTATCTAAGGTCTTAATCCGCACACTTCCACTGCAGTATGCTTTTGTGTACTTCCGAACACTGGCGGAGGTACAATCGGAAAGCAACCGAGCCATTACGAAATTACAAAAATGTAAACAAAAGTTAAAAGTTCGGTCCGCTCGTCTAAGAAACACAACTTTCGATCGAAGTTATTTATTTTCTCGCTTTTTAAAAAACAGTCACTAAGGGATCTACAGGAACGGTTTTAGTAGAGACATAGACGCATTTATTATGTCTCTTGTTATAGCAATACTATAAACACATTTATTAACAACTATTTTTGTTATTGTCAAAAAGTGTGCATTTCGGAAGTTAAAATGAGGCTTTAAACAATGGAAAGGGACGTAACAATTTCGGCGGCATTTTACTATAAAACGTATTGCAATCCTGTTGACTGTTCAATATGTTTGCTTTTATTTGTCTTATTTACCTCCCTTACTTCATATGCAATTGGACTACCTCGGCGAAATTTGCATATCAACATGTATGGCGGAAATTGAAGAGAATGTGCGATTAAGATAAATATAACCACTCTAGTAGGTTAATGATATAACACTAATAATGAAATTTAAAAACAGTATGCTTGTACTGGTGAATGTTAGGCATGCCATGGCACGTGCATCGAGTACTCTTCTAAAATAAATTCACAATCGTACTTTCTCGACAGAATTCGTCATACTTATGGACATCGACGAGTCGTGAAAGGGAGATAAATATAACGGGGAATGGGGTTCAAAATAATTGAACAGTCACCATTTTGGCAATGCATTTCATAGTAAATTATTGAAATTATTATGTTTAACTTCAAAGCTTTAACTTTTTATTTTATTATCTCCCTAAACTATCGTGTCTATCCTATGGTGCTGATGGTTAAATCAATGACATAATTATGTGTTTATGTGCCCCGGGTTACATCAACATTTGTACAAAATCTGTGGGATAATTCCCGGGGACACTTCCTATATCTTGGTTAGTACATATATGCCGCGGTTTTGACCCCTAATTTTGGACATATGATGTAGAGTTTTGACTCGTATTTCCTTTGCATATTGCGAAGTAGAGCTTTTGCCCTCCTTGCTAGACAAATAATGTAGACTTTTGACCTCTTGTTCAATCCAGGGTTCAATCCCCCCTCCTGCCTAGGAACTCCATGCTAAGAACATCTTGGCTTTTATTCTTAATGAAATCCAAGACCTTATGTCATTGTGTATACAAGGTTTTATTTAGATTAATGTAGAGTTTTGACCCCATATAATTTGTTCGAATTTAGAGTTTCGACCCCTATAATTGGTTTGAAATGTAATGTATGTACCCATTTTCAGCTCAGGAATGTATGAAGGAAATTAAAGAGAATATGCAATTAAAGGATAAATATAATATATAATTAATAATGTAAATCGGGTGATTTCTTTAAAACTGACACTTTACCTGGTTTAGATTTCTTTCTTATGAAAGAGGGGAGAGGGGATCAGCCCCTCATTTTGAAAAACCTAAGTGTTACTACTTGGATCCTCCCTTCCAATTCTTTATGTTTATATATTGAGCCCTTTCTATTTTTTAAAAAAATAAAAAAGGGACTGGATTTCTCTTTTAAAAATTGACGGAACAGTTCGTGTGATTTCCTTAATATTGACATTTTACCAGACAAACAGGCAGGCAGACAGACATACCTACAGCGTTTATTGGTGTAGTCTTACTCGATATAACAGACTTTATTGTTTCGGCTGTGCACATATAAAAATGTCTCAAAAGACCTCCTTTTATCCTGATGAAGTGCAGAACACTGATTCTGGTATCAGCCACACTTCAAATATTGCGTAGGTGCTGAACTATTTAGCACCAATTAACTAGATATATATCTGTGGCAATAATTGCCACGTGACTTTGAATAACGTTTTCTGCCACTCTCTTATTTTCGTCGGAACTATTTATTCTCAATTATTGATAACTTTTTAAGCACACCTCACCTATTTTTGATAAAACTTTGAGAAGCTGACTGACACGCGGTCTGCGTTTCCACTTTTTATTTACATAATGACAAGCTTACTTCCAAGGGAGTCATGTGTTTGTGAGAGTTTAGACGTATATGAAAGCCAGGACATGTTATACAGTTCATTTTATATACTAAATATAGCATCAAAACACAAACTTTTAGACAGTTTCGGTAACCACAGCGGTTGTGGTTGTCTATACAGGGGTAGAACGTCCGCCTCGCATGTGGAATGTCATGGGTTCGATCCCCGGTCTGGTCATACTTGACTTGAATTGTACTAGAAGCTCCCTCGCTTGGTACTCAGCATTTACAGGATACTTCTTGGTCGTGTCTACCCGGTGTCAGTATAATGTGATTAGGTGAGGTATCATACCCTGTGTCTGCAGCATGATACTACAGAGTGGTAGCGTTCAGAATACTGAATATAGTGTATATGGTTATTTATACATGTTAAAACTGACGGGGAAAAAATAGTGTATTTTTATGCCATCGAGGGCTAACAGACGGAAGAAAGAAATGTCTTTCTTTCTTGCCGCTCTAAGACTGTCTAATAAAAAAGAAATAAATGAGTGGACTCTGACCCAACACGCGTATATCAAATAGCATAAGTGGGCGGTTATTATATAGCAAATACAACAAAGACATTTCATTGGTTCTAGATGATAAATGGCTGTCATCTATGGCAGGACAAAACGTTGTTAAATTGCGTTACTCTTTTTTCGTGTTCAAACTCAACATTTGCGTAGTTAAAGTGTGCATATTATGGTGTTAAATTTTATATTTATGTTATTCGTTTTACGTTGTTATTGTTAAACTATGAACATAAATATAAAATATACAACACACATATAAAATTAACGACAGACAGACTTTCTACTGTGTTTGACGAGTTTTATATTTATGTTCATTATTTTGCATGCTTCTCGTAAAGCTGAATATTGATGTTTTTTATTCTCATGTTCTTAATTTTTATTCTTATTGTTTAAATTAATTTGTGCTTGTTAATTATATATCTTTGTTGTAAGTTTTGTTTCATATTTATGTCTTTAGCTAAACATTTTTTGCCGAAATGAAGAGATCGACCCGGAATCAGAAGAGGTACAGTAACACCTGTGTAAGCGGTCACCTTTATTAAGCAAACATTTGTCTTAAGCAGCCACATTTGTTATTTACCATTTTTAGGTAAATTAACCTGTTTGAATCAAAAGCCTGTCTTAAGGGGCCATTTTTATCACACCTTTGACTGGCGCTGCTTAAGACAGGTTTGATTGTATTTGAACTTTTTGTATCACCTGGAAAACACTCCTGTATACTGGATGGAAGAAACCGTTACCATTTGAAACACAACATTATTCAAGTATATGTATTCATCTTACATTGTCTGCAAGTTAGAGGTTCGATATTTGCTTTTCACCTTTAAATATTTTAGCAAATGACTTTCCAATATTGGGTTGATATCGTTAAACGAAGCACGAATATCGACCCGACATCAGTCCTTCGGTATTAGGATAATCGGCGAGGTGGTCCGAAAGGTCCGGCACATATCATTGTATGTTTATAACGAGGGATCCGTGCTTTTCAGGTGCTTTTATTGCTGCTACATTTGTTGGAGTTGGTGTTTATGTTCTTGTTGTTGCTGCTGATTTAGATGTGGTGGTTATTATTGTTGTTTTTTGTTCATTTTTGCTACTGATGTTGTCCGTACTGTTGTTTTTATGGTAGGGGTTATTTAGAATTGTAATACTCGTGCTTACCTGTCATTCTTTAGGCTCTTATTACGTCCCCTGAAATTATATAAATAGTGTTACTATTAGAGACCAGCATTTCCAAAAGGATAAGTGAACGCTTTTCAAAAGGTGTTTCGGTAAGGTGGGGGGGGGGGGGGGGGGGGGGGCTATAAAGGGATAACTCCGGTTCTCTCCCCTTTCACCAACAGCTTAAACTACAATTCTTTTTTGTGAATCTCTTTTACTCTGATTTTAACGTTGTTGATGATGTCAGTACTGGTGTTCTTATAGTAGGAGTGGTAGCATTTAGTGTTTTTCTATAAGAACTGTGACAAATGTTGTTTGTAGCTGATGCTGTTGCTACTGGTGTTGCTAATATTACTTTTTGCAAACCGTAACACCATATAACTTTTTTTCTGTTCAGGCATAGAACCGCCATTGGAAACAGGAAACTGGAAATGTTTCCGTTGGGTAATCGCATAATTTCACTATTGATGTATTTTGAACATTTTGAAAGCAATGACTTGTTTGAATTGTGAATTTAAAAAAAATGATGTTTGGAAAATGGGATATGAATACATTATTTTTGAAGTCTACTTTCAATTTGTCAACAGCTGAACAGAAATAAATTTCTTATACGACACATTACACCTACTTTTCTTATCATATTTTGGTAGTACAGCTGTTGACAAACAATAAAATATAAGTTTAAATGCTTTCATTTGGGTCTCTTTATGAATGACAAGCATGCAAACTTTTTTATTTACTAGAGAATAAAGAAGAAAAATCAATAGTGGAAATTACACCTTTAAGCTTAAAAAAGATGTCCAACATTAATGCTGGTTCCCCAAGTCGGCTATCGAGGCATTTACCACCCCCTTGGTAATGACGTTGTAATAAATTGATAGACCGGCATGAACGCGGCTTGACAGAAGAAATATTATTGACCATTTAATTGAAATATACGGGCCGCCGTCTTCGCAAAATGACCAATGGTTATGTGGCATTGACCACTGACGGGGGACCAGTAAACTCGTCCAGATATTGCTATATCTTCTGAAATTATGATCAATGTGGCGTGCTTGTGGTAAACTGAACACCAGTTTTGCGAAAAAGATGTTCCCGCAGATATGATAGGAGTTGAATCGAGCAAAGGTTACCTTCTACCATTTTATTTCATTTATCTCGTATATATAATTATTACTCCAGTCAAACCTGTCTTAAGCAGCTACTCCATGGAACGAGAAAACATGACCTCTTAATGCAGGTGGCTGCTTAAAAGAGGTTGATTACAACTAAAATTATAAAAATGGTAAATAGAACAGGTGATTGCCTAATAGATGGTTCACAACTTAGAATCTTCTGTTTACGTGAGCGAGTGCGGTAATTGGTAATTTGTAATTTTTCTTACCAACGAGCGCGTGTAGATTCACACCAACAGACATCGGTAGTGTCATACCAAGAGGTAGTGGTAGTGTCATGCAAAGAGGCAATGGTAGTGTCATGCCAAGAGGCAACGGTAGTGTCATACCAAGAGGCAATGGTAGTGCCATACCGAGAGGCAATGGTAGTGTCATATCATTAGGCAATGGTAGGGTCATACCAAGAGGCAATGGTAGTGTCATACCAAGAGGCAATGGTAGTGTCATATCATTAGGCAATAATAACATCGCACCAATAGACATTGGTAATGTCAAACCAAGAGACATATGTAGTGTCAAACCAAAAGACATAGGTAGTGTCGTAATAAAAGACAACGATAGTGTCGCACCAAGAAACAATGATACTGTCGTACCAAAAGACAATGATAGTGTCGTACCAAGAGACATTGATAGTGTCGTGCCAAGAGACATAGATAGTGTCGTACCAAGAGACATAGGTAGTGTCGTACCAAGAGACATAGGTAGTGCCATACCATGAGGCAATGATAGTGTCATACAAAGAGACATAAGTAGTGTCGTACCAAGAAACAAAGATAATATCATACCGAGAGACATATGGAGTGTCATACCAAGAGAATATGATAGTGTCGTACCAAGAGACAACGATAGTGCCGTACCAAGAGACAATGATAGTGTCGTACCAAGGGACATAGGTAGTGTCATACCAAGAGACATATGTAGTGTCGTACCCAGAGACAATGATAGTGTTGTACCAAGAGACATAGGTAGTGTCGTACCAAGAGACATAGGTAGTGTCGTACCAAGAGACATAGGTAGTGTTGTACCAAGACACAATGATAGTGTCGTACCAAGAGACATATGTAGTGTCGTACCAAGAGACATAGGTAGTGTCGTACCAAGAGACATAGGTAGTGTGGTACCAAGAGGCAATGATAGTGCCAAACCAAGAGACATAGGCAGTGTCATACCAAGAGACATAGGTAGTGCCATATCAAAAGACAATGATAGTACCATAACTAACGATATTTAAAACTAAATTAGTTGATGTTTTTAAACGAAAATGATGATTTTTTGAACGCAAAAGCTGAATGTATGTATTTAGATTGCAATTTGTTAGACAAATTTTTAAAGCAGCAAATTCCAATGGGTACGTACGAGCAGCCTAAATGTCAATGTTACCAACATTTACGAACACGTGTAATTATATATATATTAGCCTTCAGTAGCGTCTTGGGTAATAATAAAATGGCGCAAAATGAAGCTAATTAGTACACGTGGTTTACATTTCACTTAATCAAAAATGGCAAAAAGGCGACTACACACTTTAATTGCCAAAGAAAGTAGACATCAATTCCATTTTCTTGCCATTTAAACGCCTTATTTTAAAATCAATTCTTCACCCGAGCACGTCGCCGAATCCATTATATAGACATGTGATCGGGCAATTACTGTCTGTTTAGTCAAATATACGTACGTGGATACGTTGTCAAGGAATTATCCGCTGATTTATACCCAAATTAGAAAAAGCTCCCTGCGGGTCCCGAGCGTCTAAAACATTGTCGTAAAATCCTGCAGTATTCAATTTCCGACTCTGTTGTCGATTCATATACCATTTTTATTACTCTTATCAGCTGGTGTTGAATTGGGAATATTAAATAATGACTCTGTCAAACAATTTATCTTTGTACGAACGCTTCAATTCGGTCGTTTTTGACAAAATTGACAACACTTCGCGACAAGACGGAAATAAAGTCAATTACGGCATTTATTTGGATGCCCTTGGACCTCTTGTCGTGATTTGTCGTCATTGCCACCAAACTCGACAAAAAGATATTGAAACAATTAACTAATTACTAGAGTAATTGGCAATTTCAAATGGCAGTTTTGTTTCATTAAAGATAGTATCAATTTGGTAATTAGTTTCAAGCTGGAGGAACAAAGCAAGCTGAGAATGTTATTACGACAATCTAGTAGATACATAGTGATAGACGCGAGGACCAAGATTTCAATTACAGTTTGCGTTAAAGATGCCGAACATATTTCGATATAAACATCTAAGTAAACTGGGAGCATTAATAATAAATAAATAAAAATAGATTTTCAATATAGACTTAAATATATAATTACTGAAAGATTGATTTTTAGACTTTAATTAATGTATGTCCTCGCATCACTGTGCGGCGTACCAACGATGTTTGTGGCAGTAGTTTGCTCTTGATTTTTGTGTCGTTTCGTTTTGATTTTTGTTATTTTGCTGGGTGCTTTTTTTTTTTTACTGTTGATGTTATTTTTTTGTTTTGCGTTTAATAAATCGCACATTAATGCAAAAAGGTACCAAGTGTAAATGAAATAAGAAGGTAACTGGTCCCTCTTTACCTTTTCAGTCGGACTTTAATATGCCAAAGGCATTGTCTTCGAGATCGAACTCTGCTGCTTTTTTGAAAACCGCCAAAATGATCATACGCGACAGGGACTTTTTTTCTCTTTTTCTTCACTATTTTATGTATGCAAGACGAAACAAATCAAACAATAAATATATAATGTGGACATTGTATTATGTCATTTCTTTAAAAAGAAATCTTGCGTAAAATAAACCAAATGCTACAATAATATCAACCAAAAGCCCGACTCTCAGTTCTTTCAAAATACTTCGATTGTATTGTGGGAAAAGATGCTTTTAGGATTGGAATTTGAAGCTATCATAAATGTCCAATGCACTGGTGTCGGACATTCCTTCTACTGTAACAGGTCACGGATATATCCTGTTCCGGTCGTGTTTCAGATAGTTGTAACTGAAAACTGTACCAGGCTGATTTGAAACTATGAAAATCATTTAAATAACCACTTGACGCGAGTGTCCGGCCGCCCCGTGCGTGAATGTAACGAGTCTGAAACATGGGTTCCGTCATGGGTTCCGTAATTTCAGTCTGCTTTGGGTCTCAACAGATTTCGCATCAGTGCATAACAAGTCACTGGTCTAGCTATTAGACGACAATGCCCAAGAACCTATATAAGTTATTGATTTCTCTCAATAATAAACACAAATTTGGATAAAACTAAAAGCGCTGGACAAGGGCTTATCTTATAAAGGTGATCATAACTGCATCTTAATTTCTTAAATATGCTGTCCTTCTTTTATAGAATTATAACTTTTCTGATTTTATATTTTATGTATAGACATTTACAAATTCAGTGGAATAAGGCTCTTGACTTGCGTGCTTCAATATAACAGAATTGCCCTTAGACACACTTGAAGACTTTGCATTTAAAGGACTTACTTTTGTTTTGGATAAATTTAAATTGTCATTGACCACTGTTTAGTCTGAAACCCTACATGGTGCAAATATAAAGTTATAATAACGCAATTTAATTTGATATAATAACGAAAATAGTTGAAAACCATCCTATTTTACACAGGCGAGGTAATCAGTAAAGAAAACGTGTAAATTGTATTTTATATATGTCATCATTTATTGTTAAATTTCCGTCGATAGCATAAAATATAACTGAAGAAACTCTAAACTAATAGTTATCCATGCATAAAAGATTCGAGTGTAATTCGGAACACCTCGCAGATTTCCCATAATCCAAAAGATGACGAAATTGACCGAGTATGTAAGACGCCGGGTACAAGCAGATAGTAAATAAGTTTAATGCACATAAAAACATTGGGGGTGGGAACTTCTGCATATTACATTGCAAATCCGTGCCTTTAATTATGAAAAGTTATACATCTCTGTTACGTGGATAATGAATGAAACATGAACATTAACACCAGTGCCTTTAAACGGAGAAAAACAAAAAAGTGCGGGCAATGAATACGGCGTTTGCCGAGAAATAGTATTTAATAAGACGTTTTGTAAAGACAAAGGCTTCGCAGCAGGTGAGAGCGCTCGGAAGACACAAATTATTTTACTTCTATATATCTCTTCAATTGAACGCCGGTCTTTAATATTTAATGAGGCCAGCGTCATAAATTTGAATAATAACATTGTTTCCCCGACAGCATATTAAGAAGAAAACGATTTCGCTAAACGGCGCCATAGGGAGCCTCCGGTTATATAGGGGATATTGGATCGTAGTGATAATAACGCTCTGTTCGGCACCTCTGTAGTCAAGTCTGTGCCGTACAACAGCGATCTACGACTTCGGCCAGGGGAAACAGACAAAAAGATGGATTTATGGTCAGCGGATCTATTTATATGAATATTTCAGATTGTAGTTATTCTAGGGGGAAATGAATAATACTAGAACAACTACTTTAAAACGCGAAATGCGATGAAGCTTTCGTTTAACTTGTAACAGCAAGTGCAGCTATGTCGTTTTGTGAGATTTATTAATGTAATTTATGATTTTCACGTTGTTTTTCAGATAATAATAACTTACAGAAAAAATAGGTACATGCCCATACACGCTGATAAGTACAGTACAGTACAGCGTATGTGTGTAGGGTCTAGAGGCAGAGTTTTCTTATTAATCAACACCTGTTCCTGGTACCTAGATATATTGTTGTTAAAATCAAGGACTTATATAAAGAAGGAAAGGAAACGTACATATCTCTACTATACGTTCATAAAATAGCATGCGAAGAAATGTAATATCACCATTATTATTTCCTTTCCATTGTTTAACTTTTTATTCTATTATCTCCCTTATAACTTTTGACAATCGTGTTGAATGACAGGTTTTTTCCCCTGAAACTTATTTTAGTTCATATGTATAAAAAAATTGAAACAAGACCCTGTGGTATTACCTATAGCGCTGGTGATTAAATCGGCACTTGTAAGAGCCTGTAAGGTACGGGCGGTGCAAATTTAGAAATTATGCTCAAGCGCAAACAAAAACAGAGCTGTATGTCTATTTTGATTTATTTTATCCGATCAGAAAAATATAAATAATGCATGAAAATAAGAAAATAGGACCTAAAAGTAGAAGAGGGTGTACTATTACTACACCACCACCCTCCGTACACCCCGCAGTCCTTGTGTCACAACGATGTCACAGAACACGATACGATAAGAATGAGAAAATTATGAATGGTGACTATTATAAAAAAAAAATCCCAATACCAATTCAATTCCTGTCGAACGCCACGTGACCAAACTGCAAAAGAAATGAACTCTCGGCAGGGATTTGAACACGACACCTAAATCCTGCGGGTGCACTGGTTTGCATCGGGTGCGTTTCTGGCTAAATGGAGACTGCTAGCTCAACACCCAAGAACAAACGTTGCTCAGAATAATTCTACAACGCATATGAGTGAGCCCAACGCAAGTGCCTCTAATACCTTAATTCGTGGCATGAGGGCGATCCTTAGAGACGTGAAAACCCCATTTCTATCCAATACAAATCCAACGATACCAAGAGGAATAAGTTTTGCCAATGAATGAGCTCTCGGCAAAGGTTCGAATAGGACAACTAAATAATTATTTCATGTCATTTAGGCGGTTTTCACGGTTTATGGAATTCATTTTTCATGAATTTCAAAAGTTCGGACTACATTAATTGGTATTTACTTCTGTTTTTGTACCAGTCTTTAGCGGAACATGTACATTTTCTTATTTTTACAACCAATAGTTTCGAGATATACATACATGGATAGATATGTTACATACACACAGAAATCGCTTTTATTTTCATTCAAAATTACACATTTGTGGTCATTTGAAATTGGCAAAAAAACAGCTATTTTGGCCATTTGTTTTGGTCAAAAAGGCTGCTCTCGTGAATAAGTCAAACGGACATATTCATTAAACCATTTGGATAACTTTTTTTGGTATATCTAAGTGCGTGTCTCATTATGAACACTGTGCTATAAAACCTACGACTTGTTAAGTTAAAACAACACTGGTACTTTTGACCCGTGCCGACACGACGTGGTGCCATTTATATAAGTCCAGTACATATTATGAACAACTTAGAGCCAAGCAATGCAATCCTTGAACATGCAAATGTATCGGTTCCTGGGGTTCAGAGGGACTCGTGCTACAATTTTTTGGGATAGGAGGAGGGGTAATAAGTTGCAGTAACAAAGACATGCCCTCATATTAAGTTTCTCCCACGAAGAGAGATCACAGAAGGCTCTTGAAACTGTATCAAGAACTGCCAATTACGTTAGCTATGAATGGTATATGTTCCAGTCCTCATTTTGGGGTATTTTGACTAATGTACCTGTAAAGTAGATATGAATCGGTCAGAGAGACAGACAGACAGACAGAGAGAGAAACAAGAGAGAGAGTTAGAGAGCCAGAGAGAGTTTTTTCATCATCCATTTCAATTGTAGCTGATTTGAACAAGAAAAAGCAACAATTTTTCAGTTTTAATCTAGATGGTCTTTATTACTTATATAAATATCAATTATTGACTTACTGATAAACATAAATACTAAAAAGTATAACAATATTTTATTAAATAACATCTTATATACAACATTAAATAATCAAACACAAGAACAGGTCAACAGACCATTGGTCACTTACAAAAGAATGTGGGTTTTACACCATTTTTAACACATGGCAGGTCAAGTATGTCTAAGGAAGACCTCAAATGCAATGTGTATGAATCTTGGGAAAAGTCAATATCCAACCAATGTAATGTACGTCTTGGATGCAATAGTATTTCTGAGTTTAATTCCAAATATATTTTAATGTATTGATAAAGCTACTACATTGAATTGCATAAACATTAAAAGGCTTTGAACATACATATACTGTCCAGAAAGTTCATTCATATTCACGAAAATCAGATAAATGCAAGTGATTTTGGAATGTCCTTTTGTCCTAGTCACCTATTTTTAGAGATGAAGGGTGAATGGAATATTCTAATACATCTGTAAGCATCAAAGATCATGTTGTAATGTTTATAAAAAAATATTTACTGACCTTAATAAAAGAACAATTAACCAACAAGTGTGTCAAGAATTTTTCTAGGAAAATACTACCCAACCATTGAAACCTTGCCAATATTTGACTCGTACTCGATTTTTAAGTAATAATGCTGATCTGAAGTAAACATTTTTAGGTATTTATATTTATTTTGTTTTTAATAGTGAATCCATTCATTTTTTTAGTTGAGCATGGAACAAAAATTTAATAACCTCAGATCCTGCAGGTAAATGTAGGTAAAACCCAACCACAGCCCATACATTTAACAGGCTTTACTCAACAGTCAGTAATAATGTTAAGGCAATATAATTTTATAATGCATGTATAGGTGATCCCCATTGGAAATGAATCCTGCTCATTTTCGAGTAGTTGTAGAAATGTGAATGCTTGGTTGCCGAGATCAAGTGGTCAACTGCATCACAAGGACTTTCACTATGCTTACTAGTTCTGGATACTGTTAGTCGCTGAAATCAAGTGGTCAACTGCGTCATGAGAACTTTCACCCTGTCCACCAGCCCTGTACACTGGGCCTTGTCGTGGTCCACTGAAGTTTTCAGGTCAGTTACATCTGCAGATAGCTGCAATACAATAAAACATGTTCACATTTTCATTATATCATGTTTTTATTCAATCATATCATAAAAATAATTGTGCATTCTTTCTTAAGGTAAATGCCCATATATATATATATATATATATATATATATACAGGAAATGCTAGATAAAATGGTCATTGCTTTTATTACCAGCTTTCTGGAATGCCAAGACAAAATAACCTTTAGTATCTGTTATCTACATTTAATGTGTAACCTTGGATATCCAGCAACCATAGGCAAGTTGTATTCTTGGGAAACATGAACCAATTGACAACCAGAATCACAGTATATCTGGAACAGTAAACCTTGATAACCAAGTGTACATTGATAACCAAACCAATATCTGTGGAAAAAACAACAACACTATACTTGGTCACCTAGTATCTTGGGACATGTGAACTGCCAGTATCCTTTGATAATCAAAATGTCAGCTACATGTAGTATCCCTTAACAACCAATATTCTTGGAATAACCAGCACCACTGAATAGTTGGTATCCTTAAATAGCTAGTATCCATGGACAACCGGTATTACTGGACAACCAGTATTGTCGAACATTTTTTCCCCCCAACCATCTGTAAGGTATTTATATTTCAATGAAAACTACATGGTAAATGTACCAGTAAATATATACAAAGTTAATGCACCAGTAAGTATATATATATGTATATTGTATACATATACGTCAGCATACCTCCTGCACTTCCTGTTTTGCATTAACCACATCCTCATCATCTGATCCGTGACCTTTCACCTCAATATCTTTTAACCAATCACAGAGCTGCTTCAATTGTTTCTGCATTTTTCTGAAAATAGCAAACATCAATAAGTATGTATAATTTTGATTTGATCTCTCGCTATGATTACAAAATAGTAATGTTCCATACAAACGTTAATTTTTACTCTGATAACACTTTCTGTGCACCAGCATGTGGGTCACAATACTATCTGTTTTAAGAAGTATTTAATTTAAATTTGAAGTAAACCAGAAGTTCACCAAGTACTTAGCAGATCACAGGACAATTATTATGTGCATCGACTGCCCTCATATAGTATATGCAGGGCCATCCTTAAAAAAATATTTGGTTGCTGTGCTCCAACCCAGTATTTTTCATGTGGGTAGGTAGGTAACTATTTTTTTTCTTCAAATTTTGATTTTGCATTAGTCTTTTAAAGAAAAATGGACAGAAATCATGAAAAAAAAGTTAAATGCTTTGAAAGTCAATAAAAATATTTGGGTAGCTGCAATTTTGAGTGATTAGATAGGAGCATGGAAAACAATATTTTATTAAGAATGGCCAAGAAATACTGTTGAAAATAGATGTAAGACCAAATATAAACAAAACATTACTAGAAATTTCATTCAACCCAAATCCTACTCCCCTGTAATATTAAAATCTGGCCTCTTGCTTGAGCATAAGAATCAAATGTCATCATATCAAAAGTTGCTTAGGAAATGTAAAAAAAAAATGTTGTTCCCGCTTCAAACATTTATAATTTTTACATGTACTATTATTATTTTGTAATAATGTATACACTCACAGTAACAACTGATGTTACAGCAGAGACGTACCACATTTATGTGGTAACGCAACTTAGTGTAGTCTGCCAAGAGATAATAGAGATGCATGTATAACAGTACAATATATACAATCAGGCTGTACGATACATTTCTGACATTCAATATCTATAAAGGTTCTAAAGATATATTAGAGATTATAGCTACTTATCCCTGCTTGAAGGCTACATTATATCTCAAACAAATTGTGTCTTACAACATGACATTATTCATTTACACTTTTATACCACAGTGTGGTCTAGTGGTAGAGTGTTCGTCTCGCATGCAGAAGGTTGTGGGTTTGATCCCCATCTCAGTCATACCAAAGACTTGAAAAATGGTACTAGAAGCTTCCTCACTTGGTGCACAGCATTAAGAGAATAGTTATATGTCTTCCCAGCCCAGTGTCAGTATAATGTGACTGGGTGGGGTATCATACCATGTGTTTGCGGCATGACACTCCAGGTTGGCAGCACTCAGAATACTGTCTCAAGTAGATACTGTCTCAAGTCAAGATCACTTTCCTTTCAATGCTGATGTCATGGGCTTGAACCCATCTCGGTCTAAAAACTTTATACAATAAAATATGCCTTGTACTTTTACATTTATAATAATAATCATGTCTTTCAAAGCACACATTTTACTTAATATGCAGGATTGTTATTACTTCAACACTTGAACTGCATTAAAATTGCATTTTCTATAACAAAACAAATCAAGATATTGCACTTATAAGAAATCTGAATTCTAAGATGACTCTGACATTACATTCACAGTAAACTCCATAAAAGCAAACAAAATTTCTTAAGATTAATTGATACATGATTGTATCTGCAACATTGCTTCCATTTCCATTAATTAACAGTCATTCCTAGATCAAAACAGTGTGTACAGTGGCGTAGCTTCCTATAGGCACTGTAGGTACATGCCTGCACTTTTTTTCTGAGAAACTGAAAAAATAAAAATGCAATAAAATCTGACCCCTATGCTACTCCATTTTTACCTTTATAGAAATGAACAAACCTGAAAAAAAAACAACATTTATATGGTTATAAAACAGTGAATTCAAAGTTAATATTAAGGATAACCAGGCACCTAGAAAAATAAGAAATATATGTGAAAACACACTTATGACAGTCTACCTGAATTTTTTTTTGGAGAAGCAAGCCCCCAAACCCCCTACATATGTGCCTACACATCATTTTCAGCCAAGCTATGCCCCTGGTGTATATATACATTTATGTATCATTTACCTCAGTTTCTTTTTCTTCAAATCAAAACTTTTCAATCTATTCCTGATCACTACAATCTCCTTTTGGACATCCTGAGTGGATGCTAGGCTACTTGGTTCAAATCCAAGAGAAGACAACTGATCATTTTGAGTTACATGACTTGTAGTAGATCTTGGAGTAATCTCCCCTTTAAAATCACCAACTTTAAACGAGTATGTCTCATATAATGGATGACTGTGTTCCGAACTTTGGCACATGACTCTGGGTGTAGAAGCAACAGACTGACATTCACTATATGCTGTATTTGGTTCTTGCACACTTCTTGGTGTGACACTTTTACTATCAAAACCACCAAGCCTCTGCTCATGTGACATTGTTTTTTCATCTTTCCTGCAAAAATCAGCAGGAGTCATTAGTTGTAAATGTTTTGAAAGTGGTTTTGGCACATATTTATCTACACTTGATGGATCATTCAGATACATGACAGCACTGGAATGAATTTCCTCCCTTATTTCTGAAGCATATCCACCAGGTGACAGCACAAGATGGACTGGTCCAGTGATTTTCTCATTATCAGTCTGGGATGGTTCTCTGCAACTCCCACTCTGAGGTCTGCTGTCAATATGTAAAGTCTGATCACTTTTGTCTGAGTTTGGTACAGTTTCATTACCATCCCGGTAACTGTAAAGTTTGAATGGAACGGAGTCGGTGTCTGTTCTGTTTGATGATAAACCAGACAGGTTCAATCTCTCGACCTCTGCCTCAGTTTCACCTCTTTCCGGAGGCTTGGCATTGTTGGTATTATTTTCTTGATGATCACTGAATAAGTTAGAGGCAACTTTGTCAGGACTGCAGGAGTAAAGGAAGAAACATAATTATTAGAAAAATAATAATTGTTATCTCTCAAAATATAGAGATTTCAGTTAAAAAATATGACAGTCGCTACTGAAATATCAGTAGTACCTATCTGACAGTTCATTAAGTATTGTTTTTGCTTACAGAAATTTGAATATATCAACCATAGGGTTAAACATACTTTTTTTCTATAGTTGTGTTTAAATAATATAAATGTCCTTCTTATTGCCAAACCAATGTATCAATTAAGTAGTACATTCAATTAATTCATTCAGGTTAAACCAGTTCACTTATTTATTATTTTGGTTTAACCAAATCTTGAAATAAATCAACCCAATTCATCAATTCAATCAAATCAATTCAATGAACCAAATTCATCAATTTAGTTATCAAGTTTCAACTTATAATAAATTCTACCATCCTTGTATTTGAACTGTTCCATCATCATATAAAATATGTTATAACTAGACCTATCACTGAAGGTGATGAATACCCCCGAACGCCGCCATGACAGAAAATGGTTAACCATTGTATGAAGTTTTATTAAATTATATCCAATAGTTTTAAAGTTATGCTCCAGACAAAAATAATTCTTAATAAAAGAGAATGTTATGGATTGAGTTTTTTGTATTGTTAATTTTTTTATGGTTTTGTTAAAATTAAAAACAGTCTTTTTAATTATTGTGCAGTGTACAAGCTTTCATGGCAATCAATAAATGTTATACTGTTTCGAGTTATGTTGAGGGACAACAATTTTATGGATCAGAAACAAACAAGAGCACTAGGAATACAATATCGAACCTGCTTTGCTCGAACTCCATGTATTCATCAACTTGGTTCTTTCATGAACTTTATTAAACTGTTATCACTGATGGCTTCAAAAGTACTTTAAAAGTACTGCACCAGACAAGGGAAATATATCAAAGGGCAATAACTCTGTAATTAGCAAGAATAGAGTTATGTTTCTTGTACACTGCACTTCCTGTCATTATATTCTACCATTGTATGAAGTTTGATGAAATTCCATCCAGTACTTTAAAAGTAATGCTCCGGACAAGGGAAATATATCAAAGGGCAATAACTCTGTAATTAGCAAAAATAGTTATGTTTCCTGTACACTGCACTTCCTGTCATTATATTCTACCATTGTATGACGTTTGATGAAATTCCATCCAGTACTTTAAAAGTAATGCTCCGGACAAGGGAAATATATCAAAGGGCAATAACTCTGTAATTAGCAAGAATAGAGTTATGTTTCTTGTACACTGCACTTCCTCTCATTATATTCTACCATTGTATGAAGCTTGATGAAATTCCATCATGTACTTTTCAAGTTATGCTCCGGACAAGAAAAAATATCAAAGGGCAATAACTCTGTAATTAGCAAGAATAGAGTTATGTTTCTTGTACACTGCACTTCCTCTCATTATATTCTACCACTGTATGAAGTTTGATGAAATTCCATCCAATACTTTAAAAGTAACGCTCCAGACATGGGAAATATATCAAAGGGCAATAACTCTGTAATTAGCAAGAATAGACTTATGTTTCTTGTACACTGCACTTCCTGTCATTATATTCTATCATTGTATGAAGTTTGATGAAATTCCATCCAGTACTTTAAAAGTAATGCTCCAGACAAGGGAAATATATCAAAGGGCAATAACTCTGTAATTAGCAAGAATAGAGTTGTACACTGCACTTCCTCTCATTATATTCTACCATTGTATGACGTTTGATGAAATTCCATCCAGTACTTTTCAAGTGATGCTCCGGACAAGGAAAATTGCAACGGACAGACCGACCGACAGACCGACGGACCGACAAACCCACAGACCGACCTCAGGGTGACTCCAATATACCCCCTCAAAACTTCGTTTGTCGGGGGTATAACTATGTATTATTTAAGAGTCAAACAATGAAGACCTTTTTGCTATTTTGTCTGGGTCTACATTGTTTGAAAATGGCATTATCTAAATGAACAGGGAACTGAGAGCATATATATATATATATATATATATGCCATTTATAAAATATTTCACCTCTGTGCGGCAACAGAAAAGAGTCCAGCACGCTTGAGTGATTCCACTAAAAAATCCGGGCGTCTTGGTCGGGCCCTCAACTGTGGCTGCACACTGTAATATAACACATGTAGAAAATTTTTACATTAGAATTAATTCATAGAGACCTACAGGTATTTTTCAGTTCACAGTGCTCAATAGCAACATAATATATAATATATATATCATATAAAAAACTGACCTTAATTCAGCTCTTCCAACTCTAGGTATGGACAACTTCTCTCGTGCTGGTGATGCTGACACAACAGGGGCAGGTAACTTTACATGCTGTCTAGGTGAAATCTTTAGGGTAAATACGGTAAAATAAATAGTCATTGTTCTTTAATTATGTAATTTTTTTTGTAAATGTTTTACAAATTTTCGAAATTCTTTAATATCTAAAACATAACCAGATATTCAGACACACGTTATGAATAACTGTTTGTCTTGAGCAATATGTTATTTGGCCTTTTTACCAAATTCAGCAATAAATACACAATATGTCAGTCAAAACAGATGGACAGAGAGACATGACATGCAATGAGATTTTTAGGGGCTTCATTAAACTTGTTTATGTTTTTGCTTATTAAATAATGATCCCCAATGGTCAATTAGTGTAAGATGCTGTCCTGAGACCACATACCTCTCACTGCTAATATCATGAATTTGAGCTAAGTTCAGTCCAAAAACTTTATGTGAGAAAGTTAGCCAATTAACTCCGTAGCAAAAAAGAATATCATTCTGCCCACTGGCCACATGGCATTGTTTGTCCAAGTAAATACAATGTAGTGTTAGTCCAAGGAAAATGGGAGAAAGCAATCAATATTGATCGCTGATTGGATTATCAACTTGTTTGATTGGCAGTCCACGTCAGGTCAATTATTTGCAGAAAGACAGACCCAATTTGGTCCAAAAACTTCATAAGAGAAAGTTTTCCAGTTAATTGCAGAAAGTTGGTTTGTTTTTCTACTGATTCATTCTGAGGTTTTCATCCACCAATAAAACTAGATTCCACACAATCTGTAATGTGTTGAAAATGGCATTAAATCCAATTAAAACAAAAAGGTCAATAAAACGTGATGAAGTTAAACAAACCTGATGTTGTGCAGTTAGCTCTTTTGCGGTATTTGCTGTGGACACAACTGGAGTAGTTGTGGCAGATTTAACTAACCTCAACACAGGTTGCTGAGCAGAGATACTGGACATGGTACGTGGTGTCACTGTTGGAGTCCCGCGTGGCTTTGGCTCACCTCTAATGTCCCTCTTTTTGGAGGCCCAATGTTTCCAGTGTAATCCGCATCGCAAAACAAGCTGGTATGTTTCATAGGCACTCTGACAAAATAAATGAATTGTTACCAATAATTTAATTTCTAACTTGATACATAATTAATTGTACATAATGATAATGCAAATATGATTTCGATGGAAGACAGAAATCAAGAATAATTAAACAGTATACTGTAAACTTGGTGCTAAACTGAATCATTATTTTGTGCCTAGTTGTTGTCAGTTCACTGCAGGCAATTGTTATAAAATATCTTAACATGTAAACATTTATCCACCTTGTCTTAAAAATATAATGGTGCCCAACTCAATTTAATATTGAGAAGAACAAGAAATGTCACTGTTAAGTGTCACATTCCCCCCCCCCCCCCCCCCCCCCCCCAACATGTCAAGATGTTATGTTGATCATTTGTAGCAAGTATCATTAAAATTCATCTATGCATGAGAAAGTTACAAGCCAGAAACGAAATCTCACATAAACTCAAAGTGTTGTCAAACAAACTCAAATTGTGACCTTGACCTTTGAGGTACGGGTGTGGGTCTTACTCGCAACACGTCGTCATGTTCTGTTGATCATTTGTTGCAAGTATCAACAAAATCCATCTATGCATGACAAAGTTACAGGCCGGAAATGCAATACCGGATGGAAGGACGGACGGACAGACAGACGGCGATGCGATTACTATATGCCACCCAAAAATTTTTTTGGGGAGCATAAAAACAAATTCAATATTTTTTGTCCAGTTACCATACCAGTGTACTGGCAATAATTTCTGACAAATCAAATTCCATTTTACATATCAAGTTTATAGACAATTATTTCAAAATTTTAAAATAACTGTCACTGTGAAATTTTCAAAAACAACTTTGGAAAGGATAACAAGTTGAATGCTTATTGTCAAAAGGTAAAGATCAGCTTATGTCAACTCATTAAAAATACTAATTCCTCACTGACAGAAATAAATAAAAACATATTAATCGGCTATTTATAAATTTGATACTAGAAATCTGTATCATATTTATTTGCATGCATATTTTTTTTTAAAATAGTGCTGGAAAAAATAAGTCACGCTGGCGTAAAATGTGTCATCTACTACTGTATTTGACATACATGTAATATTATATATGATAAATATAATATATATTTAAAACATTTCAATGTAATGAAAATGAAACAAAACGAGTTAACACACAACCTTTAATATGGACATGCACCTTTTATGTTATGAAATGGATGGAATATTAATACAGTTAGCAGATTTTACTTAATCAGTGTACTTAATTAAAAACCTACTTTCAATAATAGCAAAATGCACACAATAAATAAAAGATATTGGAGAACATATATATATGTAGCTTTAAAAAGTTAGGTCTACATTCTGGATACAAGTAAATGCTACCCATTATGGATCTAACACAATTTTGCCTACAATCAATTCATTGGTATTTTACTTCTTGTGGAGGCTTCCCAAGAAATCAACGAAAATTAGTTCCCGAAGAAATTAATGAAACATTTTTTTCATGAGATTTAGAACAGGAATGTGCACTATACATGAAAGCCAATTATATACAAGTAAAAACTGTATATGTCAAACTTGAAATTATCTAAAACTACAAGTATCCAATCCATGATTGATCGAAAGTCCCTGATTAGCATGTATTATTACATAATTTAAAGTGCAGAGTGTTATGAACCCATGATATATTTTTGATATTAACCTAGTGTAATATCTCTTCCAATTCTTCACTCGGTGTTTTCCGTATAACTTGGCTCTCGTACATAATTGCTAAGTTCTTTCCGACTTGCCTGAATATATAAATGATGTCTTTTGTGACGTTACGTCATATGATGACTAACAAATATGCATGTTTTTTTCTTTTTCTTATAGAGGTGATTTGGTAAATAAATGTTAACTTTTTCTGAGTTATGTGATAAAACGATCTTACATTCTTTCTCATTTATTACTGAATTTATTAAACTAGTAGGGAAAAAATGATATAATGCTCAACAGACCCTCACATAATATATTTTTGCCAACTTGTTTAATAAATTCAATAATTAATAAGCACTCATGTAAGATCCTCTATGTATGTCATAATTTATTTATGGAAGACAAGTCTTTTCCATGTCAGTTTCTAAGCAGTTCTAAATATCTACCTGTAAGTCTCGTCTTTGCAAGTTTTCTGAGCAGTTCTAAATATTCTACCTGTAAGTCTCGTCTTTGCAAGTTTTCTGAGCAGTTCTAAATATCTACCTGTAAGTCTCGTCTTTGCAAGTTTTCTGAGCAGTTCTAAATATCTACCTGTAAGTCTCGTCTTTGCAAGTTTTCTGAGCAGTTCAAAATATCTACCTGTAAGTCTCATCTTTGCAAGTTTCTGAGCAGTTCTAAATACCTGTACTTACCTTTGCCTGCTGTTGAGCTGCAAATGTTTTTCGCATTGCTGACATGTCATCTGCAGCTGTCAACCACTGTGTCAGGCCATCCTTCAGCAGACGACAGCGACGACGTTCCAGGGCTTCCTGTACACGTGCCTTTTTGTGCTTTCTCTCCTGGGTATAGTTATACCAGCCTATCAGCACCTGTAAAATATGATATGAATTTACTTATTTAAAAAACTAAAAACTGTATTACCAAAAAAAAAAGTCAAAAAGGGGCAATAGCTCAAGAGTAAAATTTGACCAACATTGACAAATATTGAACTTGATCTGTATTTTAAAATTATACAGCTACACCTCAAATATGTGCACTAATTGAATACATAGACCCTTTTGAAAGTTATTGATCCCAAACAATAACTTCATAAAAACTAAGTGGAAAAGGGGCCATAACTCCTGTAAACTTTGATCAACATTGACAAAGATCAAACTATAAAATACACAAGAAATATCAATGAAATATGTAGGCCATTTCAGAAGTTATTAATAAGAAACCATTATTATACTGAAAATTAAGTAAAAAGGGGCCATAAATCTTGTAAAAATTGACTGACGTTGACAAATATTGAACATCGCCTGTATTCTATATTTATTAAACTATACATTAATTGTTAATACATAGACACTTTCAGCAGAAGTTATTGGCCGGAAACTGATTTGACCTCGGACAGACAGGGGTAACACTTAACGCCCCTTCACCCCAAAGACATAAAAAAATCTTGAATTGGGTTTTAGTACCATTTTCAACACAAAACAAGCTGACAAAAGAAAATGCTCCAAATCATTTTCCAAAACTACAGGTACACTCAAGAGATACAAAAACGCAACCCACTTTTTTCATCTCTGCACCATATTTGCATTAACTTAGTAATGGTCCATGTTGGAAGGCATGGAGCAAGTTTTGTATAATTTGTAACAGCCTGTATTACATGTATGATAAGCAGATTACATTTGATTACTGACCCTTTTGTGTAGATTCAAACACCAATGCCATAAAGCAAGGTCAGTTTTCTCTTTCTGTACAAGGGAGGCAACATTTGCATGCTTCCAGGCAATAAAATATCGCGCAGTTAAACGTACATTCTGGAACCAGTCACTCTGTTTTTGCAGCAACTGTATAAAGAATAAAACAGTATAAACAACATATGTTTGCATCTGGGTAATAAACTATCTCCCAGTTAAACATACATTCAAGGACAAATTACTTTGTTTCTGTGGCAATTCTATATAGAATAAAACAGTATTAATGACATATGGCTGCTTCTGGGCGATAATATATCTCGCAATTAAACATACATTCTGGAACCAGTCACTCTTCTTCCGTAACAACTGTATAAATAATAAAACAGTATAAACAACTTGTAATAGATGGCACTTGGTACTTATTTTTGTGAAAAATCTATGAATAACATTAAATCATGAATTAGTTATGTGCATTGTCTATTTGTCAGAATCTTTATACCTACGATATGATGTTGGCTTTTAAAATAAATTGCAGATCGGAATTGTCAAGTGCATATTATAGACTTAGTCTGGAGTTGATGTTGTATTTGGTTTCACCCATAACTAGAAGCAAGTACATGTACAAACAATATTTACAATTAGTTAATGGCATAACCAACTTATTTTCTTACAATTTATTTTCTGTACGATTTATTTTTGATAAGAAACTTGACCTTTATGTTAAAAAAACCAAGTCGGATCAGTTCAGGATATCATCTATTTTAGAATTACTTCGCATTTAATCTTAAAGTAATGAATTTGTTTCACATCTCCAGCTGGTTCATGTATTAATGTTTATTAAATGACAAAGAGACCTGTTCGTCTGTAAAGAAATCATAAGCTAAGACTGAAAGTATTCTTGCAAGTATGATTTTTGGGATATATTGGCTAATAACTGACTATTCAGGCTACTCCGCAGACCATTTAAGCACAAGGGAATACCAGCACTTGACTATAAATATAATTCAATGAGTGCCTTACACAGCCCTTTAAAATGTGTTGAAGGTGTTTACATGCTCTTACCCCAGCATTTGTATTCCTTCCTGCGGAGAACTCTGTTAGCAGTGTTCACTACAATGTTATTTAACATCAAAGATTTTGGGAAATATTTGTGAAAATGTAGATACATTGGAGGTAACTTACATTTTGTCTTACTGACTCTTGTGTGTATTGTTTCCAACAGGTCATCACTTGTTGTTTGACCATGTCACCATGATGATGTGCTGCTAAATCATACTTCAACCGCATGCACACATGTTCTTTATGATATGTCTTCCACTTGGTGAAATATACCTCCAGTAATTCTGTCAAATAAGTTTACCAAACAATATAAACTAAATTTTTAAAAATTTATTTACATTTTTATGTTAATACACATACCATACACATAAGACCGGATTTGACTTAAAATAATGCAACCATCATTCTACTGCAAGTAATGGGATTGTACCATTGGCAGCAAACACCAGTATTCACATAAATACAAGTACAGTTTTTACCAGTGTGGAATTTAACTATCAGCCTGGTTTTCAAATCAACAAACCACTTGCAAACAATGTACACTAAGATCAAAACTTGGCAAATCTGATCATTGTTTGCCCTCTAACATTAAATTATTATCAACACATCTTCTAAATGCTTAGGAAATGACAGCAAGTCTATTGTAGAAATCAAGCAAGTAAATCCATTAGTCAAACAGGTTAAGCAACAGCAATCTGATTTCTCTAATCACTTGACCGTTATAAAAATAGAGCAAAGGTTCGGACTGGATGCTATCAAGAATTCATGTTTGCTGTGCCTACACATTACCATACATGATAACTGAAGGGGATATAACAACATGTCACTTTATTGAGCATACATTTACTTGAAAAGGGAGATTGCTGCCATCAATATGTTTGTAGTAAAATATAATGTTATTGCTATCATTGGTATCTCTGTAATCTGTATAAACAACCAAGCTGTTCAAGCTCTATTATGACAATTATCTTGAGCAAGTGCAAAATAACCTGACACCACTGGGATGATGACATCAGCTCTCTCATTCTTCAAATTGTGTAGCTGAAACTACATGTATGCATGTAAGTATAACAACTATTAAAAACTAAAACTTGTCAATCATTGAAAATAATAATCATTATCAGATATCTGAACTCACTTCTGGATAATACATATATATATACAGTCAAACTTGTGTAAGTGGTCACCTCTTTTAAGCAGCCACTTGTCTTAAGTAGCCACATTTGCCATTTTCCATTGCTATGTTTCAGAGCAAATTTACCTGTATTAAGCAATAACCTGTCTTAAAAGGCTACTTTTACTCCTTCCCTTGACTGGCTGCTTAAGTCAAGTTTGACTGTATATTGTATTTTTTATTGCAAATATTTGGCAAATTTTTTCACATGAAGTTTTTAGATTGAGCTGGGCTTGAACCCTCAACCCCTGCAATGAGAGGTAAGTGGTCATGAGATGACTGAGCCTTAGGCCTTCCAGAGGACCAGCACAGTTGGGTTATGTCAATAGATTGATGAATTCAATACTCCCCATTACTCCTGGATGAAATGTCATTTATTTCTCACTGACTTACAAGCAATGCTGAATCAAAGCTGAAGTGTTGTTACCTTTTCTTGGTAAACAAAAATATTTACTTAGGTTACAGAAGATTTTTTTGAAAATACATTTCTTTTTCTCCTCTCTGAAACTGTAGATTTTCTGTACAAATCACTTATGAATAAAAACAAAGGTGAGGAAACGGTCCATGGCACACAACATCTTTGAAGTCAACTGATGCATAATTTTAAATGTTTAGGTTTTGACCATATGTAAATTTCCCGTACAATTTCTGGATGTGGAAACAATTTAAATATTCAGTTTTTCCATAATTCATGGGAACTGTTTATTCTTAAATTTCAGTTCACAAGAGCAATGAATTAAAAATACTAATGAAACTTTATATTCATTATCACACATTGACACATTTTTATTGTTTCTGGTCTCTACCCATAAAGTAATGTTTAATTACAGTCCACACATGTAGCAAAGGCATTTTTCTGTCGACTTACTGAGATTAAGGTGCTCTTGTGCTGACACAACCACTTTCGAGTTTCTGACTTCTTGTAGGCATGTATAGCTGCGTATCTGTGCCAGGACTTAAATACCTGTAAACAAGAAAAAACATCAAGTAGGCTTGGAATATAAAATCTTAACACATTTACAGATTAAAAACTATAATTAAAATCCATAAAACAAATTAAGAACTCACTGAATCCTGACCACTGTATTCTCAAATTCCAAAAGTAATATAAACACAAATGGCATTTTCACTAATAATCAGGATGTTATTATTTGTACTTGCTTACTGTTTTTTTCACAAATTACTTCCAAAATATGTATTTTACATATAAACATACTTTGGATGGAAATATAAGTTCTGTTTCTTAAAACGTAAATTCAATTCTACAGTCAATATTCTAAACAAAGCGGTGAAGCAACAAACCCAGTATTGGAGGGTCATAGGTCCAATCCCATGCCATGGCTATTTGTTCGTGGGTAGGGGAAGACAGTTCATCAGCATATATAGTTAATACTGGTTCTACCCAGAAAGACATCAAGTGATATTTGCATACATTGCTCAAGAACAATCTATGCCACAACCATAAAACTTGACCTTACCTTAGCCAGTATGTGATGGGAGTAATGGTTACAAGCCTGGTCCTCATCTTGTCTTTCCAGCACCTGGGCAGCAACATTGGCTCTCCATGTGACAAACAGCTCCCTGTCATATCAACAATGGACATTTATAACACAATTTTTAAAAAGGAATTAAAATATCATTTTCAACACATTACAGATACAGAGTATATACAGAACCCAAGATAAATGTTTGATAATTTATCCCTAAGATTAAAAATATCAGAGTATTTCTACTTTTTGATTTTCAGCATGTGATTTAAAATCATATTTAAACAAGATTTTCAAAATAATTATATCACAAATAGAAACTTTGTTAAAAAAGATCTGAAATGAGTAAAATTACTCCCTATTTCAAAATCTAAATGAATCATTCACTTCAATTTTTCAAACTAACTATATTACTTTATGTAAACTAGAATTACTTTATGTAAACTAAAACTACTTTATATATATAAATTTCAACTTGGACTACTTTATGTCAACTGGACCTACCTTATGTAAACTACTTTATGTAAACTAGAACTACTTTTAAGCAGATGTTTTATCCAGACAACTCACCCTAGTCTTTGGCTACACTTCCTGGTATACATGACCTCTGCCCTCTGTTTAATGCATCGCTGCATGTCAACGTAATGTAGCCACATGGACAGCATCTTCTTAGTCACCACTTTCACATAGTGCTGCCGTGCCCTCATTGTTTTCCTGAACTTCTCTCTCCGTTCCCCAGTATACTGCAGATAAAAAATGTAGTAAGAAATCATTCAATATTTAGAATAATAGTCTGTTTCTAAATTCATATATTTTATCTTTTTTCATTTTGAGAGTACTTCCACATCTTTAGTTGTTAGTGTATAGACTAACAGAACAGAATATCTTAACTAATACTGGGTGTAAAATGTAGTTTAGAAAACAACAGGAGGTCCTGATCAACCACTGTACTGGTAGATAGTGGCCATGGTATTTTTGACAAGTCTTTCCTGGGATCATGAGAGGTTAACCAATACTTGAGTACACACATCTACGTAAGGTACTGATAACTTTCCCGCTTAAATCTGCAGTGAGAGACAAATGTCAATGAGACGCAATGATGTATATCTAACATCACTGAGACTGTGGCTGGACAGGAATTTGAACTCTTGACCCTTGGATTGATAGTCAGATGACAAAAGACTGATATATTTCATCTAGCTATTGGTCAATAACATTATTTCACAAACATTTTGCATACTGTAATTAATTAATAACAGAAGTGTTTTCACAAAAATATTGCTGATTTTACTATTTTGATTACGATACATAATTTGTTATATTAAAACCAAATCATACATACCTTAAGCCAAGCCTGCAGACACTTGTTCACCAGAGTCTTTCTGTGATGTTTACATGCCTCTATCTCCTTTCTCTGACTGAAACCAAAACAATACTTGTAAATCACATGAGATTTTCCACTCATTTAAGCTATCATAGTTTCTATAGTATATTTCATTGTGATTGATCAGTAACCTTTTTTACTTTGGATTCTGCCAAAACAATAACATTAAAATTGCATTCTGTGATGCTTTATATT